>CANNZV010000609.1:0-248571 GCA_947561585.1 Caprella mutica
TCTTTGAACCAAAATGGTTCCTGCATATTGACCAATCGTCCCATCAAGTTTCATGCAATATGGTTCAATACTTTTTTAGTTATAAATGACCTTGACCTTTGACCGGTTCGCTCCCAAAATTCTATTAGAAGGTTACTGGACATTGACCAATCGTTTCACCAAATGTCAGGCAATTTGGTTGATCACTTTTTCAGTTAAGCGAATAACAAGATGATAAATGAATAAATACCGGGTAAAATATGACATTCCGCAAATTTGCGAAGGTAATTAATGTACTGACCAAGATAAAACACCTTAACCATTGACCAAGGGTGTAATCTTTTGACCATTTTGATATTGGGGATCTTTTCTGTTCATGTATCGCCTCTGAAAAATAATTAATTGATAATTCTGAATAAAAAGTACTGGAATTAGAGAATAGGAATTTGTAGGAAAAATAAGAGGTTTCCCTCTTTGCTGTTACTATTGTGAGTAGAGAAACACTTGGAAGTTGTAGTCATGCAAATATAAGCGAATTGTGAAAAACTTTAAATCATGAGAATGTTTTTTTCGATCCCATCACTGGAACCCATAAACAGCAAATTGAAAGCACCTGGAACTTTAGTAAATAAATAGATAAGTATGCTAAGTTTCGAATTCATTGACGGTGAACTTGATCCATTCTTCAGAAACGATGTAAAAAATGGCGTCGCAGAGTACTCTCAAATATTATAAGTATTATTAGATGAATGTTATAAATGAATAGAGTGTAAAACGTGATGAAAATAATTTTATGTAAGATAATTTCCAAGAAAATGCACATTTAACTGAATATTAGCACATTGTTTATTTAAAAATAAATGGAAAATGTTCAGTTTGACGTCACTCATAATATTCATTACTAGATTATGTGCACTCGGTAGAGCGCATACCTTCGCATCCGCTTTCACCCGTTCTCTCCCAAAATCTAAAAACTGCTAACTGGATAATAACCAATCGTCCCACCAAGTTTCATGCAATATGGTACAATACTTTTTGAGTTATCGAGTTATAAAAGACCTTGACCTTTGACCGGATCGCTTCCAAAATTCTACCAGATCGTTTTTGGACATTGACCAATCGTCCCATCAAATTTTAGACAATTTGATTGAATACTTTTTGAGTTACAAATGACCTTGACCTTGGACCTTTGATCCGATCGCTCCCAAAATCTAACAATATGGTTCAATCCTTTTTGAGTTATAAATGACCATGACCTTGACATTTGACCGGGTCGCTCCCAAAATTCTAGCAGCAGGTCACTGGACATGGACCAATCGTTTCACCAAATTTCAGTCAATTTGGTTGAACACGTTTTCAGTTAAGCGAATAACAAGATGATAAATAAATATATAAATTCCGATGAAAATATGACCTTCCCGCATTCTGCGAAGGTAATAATACTTGGTACATTTCTCTATTTATTTACTATGTGTGGAACATTCTAAAAAGACGTAACATAAGGAAATGTGGCTCTAATCCAGGGTTTCCCAAAGTGGTCCGCTGTGAACCAGAGGGTGCTAGGACTATTGCCACCCCTGGACAATTGCCACCCCCCGGACAATTGCCACCCCCGGACAATTGCCACCCCCCGGACAATTGCCACCCCCGGACAATTGCCACCCCCGGATAATTGCCACCCCCGGATAATTGCCACCCCCGGACAATTGCCACCCCGGACAATTGCCACCCCCGGACAATTGCCACCCCCGGACAATTGCCACCCCCGGATAATTGCCACCCCCGGATAATTGCCACCCCCGGACAATTGCCACCCCCGGACAATTGCCACCCCCGGATAATTGCCACCCCCGGATAATTGCCACCCCCGGACAATTGCCACCCCCGGACAATTGCCACCCCCGGACAATTGCCACCCCCGGACAATTGCCACCCCCGGATAATTGCCACCCCCGGATAATTGCCACCCCCGGACAATTGCCACCCCCGGACAATTGCCACCCCCGGATAATTGCCACCCCCGGATAATTGCCACCCCCGGACAATTGCCACCCCCGGACAATTGCCACCCCCGGACAATTGCCACCCCCGGACAATTGCCACCCCCGGACAATTGCCACCCCCGGATAATTGCCACCCCCGGATAATTGCCACCCCCGGACAATTGCCACCCCCGGACAATTGCCACCCCCGGACAATTGCCACCCCCGGATAATTGCCACCCCCGGACAATTGCCACCCCCGGATAATTGCCACCCCCGGACAATTGCCACCCCCGGATAATTGCCACCCCCGGACAATTGCCACCCCCGGACAATTGCCACCCCCGGATAATTGCCACCCCCGGACAATTGCCACCCCCGGATAATTGCCACCCCCGGACAATTGCCACCCCCGGACAATTGCCATCCAAATAATTAATATCAGACCTCTTAACTTTAAAAATGGTGATAAAATATGTATATTATTGTTGTACGATTAATTATTAATTATATACATTATAAGATACAAAAATATTATTATTTGGTTTCTGAATGTGCTTTTTAAATCTTATATTTTGATGTTAATTTCACATATCACAGTTTTCTAATTTCGTATTATTTTCAAATTTTACAAATTTATCATCGTGTACTCAGACCAATTTTAAAATATCTACAAGCATAATAATTATAAAATTTATTTTTAGAAATGTGAAATTAGTGGAAAATCTTTTGGGATAGGTACATCTCTCTTGACTGCAAATGCATTACGTCTTTGAAATATTATTTTCTATTATATTACATCTTCTGGATCATTTCTTCTACACTCACTCAATTATATATTTTGAATTTACAACACTAATAGATTTTATTAAACACCACGCATCTACAATTTTAAGCCAATAACTTTTTCACAGATTATTAGTTAATTTGAAACTGCACTAACTTATCACATTAAGGTCTGTACTGCATATATGTCAATGAGCATCTCAACTCTTAGATATCCTGGAATATGGATATTTGTTTATTAATGATAGTATTGATAAATTAAGATATTTTTAATTTACTAAGGATATGATCAATTGACCTATGGAAATAATTCGTATAAAAACAACATATAATTTATTAAATCAACTATGGAAATAATTAATTTTATAAAAAAATATTAAATGTGGAATGCAATTTTTTATCTTATAATGTATACAATTAATAATTAATCGTACGAAAATATTATACATATTTTATCACCATATTTAAAGTTAAGAGGCCTGATAATAAATATTTGGGTGGCAATTGTCCGCGGGTGGTAATTATCCTGTCACGAACCAGAGGTAGGTTCATGGCGAACCTCGTTTTGGTTCGTAGCTTTTTCGTAGTTATATAGTTTCCTTTCATACTAAAGGCAGCGCTTTAATGTAATTTGTTCCTTTTTTGTAGAAAAAGATTGAAATAAATGTTACATTAGATGCATAAGTATTGCACACGGTCATTGAGTACCTGTTTCCCCGAAATTTAACCACAAAAGGCAAAAAGTAACTTCATAGTTAGTTACTCTGTTAAAAAATGGTAAAGTGGTTCTAAAATTCATTTCCCCTGATATTCTGTAACCATGGAAGTTCCGTATGTTTTTAGTTGAATGATATAAGTTTCGAAAACATTATAAGAATTTAAATTTATAATTCGGTAGGCTTTTCCTCTTCTATCTGTGAGTGCAGTCACCGGTGCTTGTGTTCTTTTCGTCACATTCCTTGGTAAGTGACTGTATTTACAGAGTAACTTTTCTGCATCCATGAACCCTGTCACTAACTGGTGGTAGGTGACTTTGTTAATGGCGCCTCTTTCCATTCTGACTGCTTCTTCCAGTCCCTTGTACTTAAATTTTCTTTTGACGTTTGCGATATGGCCTTTGGTTCCGAAACTGGCGTTGAACCCCTACATTATTTCTTTTCCATCTTTCTCTTCACTACTCGCAAGCGCATGGAGCCTGTGCACTGGCACACTCATTTATAAATATAATTAATATCCTTCATATCCACACAGAGGGGCCCAGAGTGTTACTGAGGCGCATGCGGTCCCAACTGGCTGAAGATGGGGACCCAGAGTCACAAGTGGTGATGGCTAAAGCCCTGCTAGAGGAGGAACAACCCGGTGAGTTATACCTCATGAAGTAGGGGTAACCACTCTATTACCACATGATGTAGAGGTAACCACTCTATTACCTCATGATGTAGAGGTAACCACTCTATTACCACATGATGTAGAGGTAACCACTCTATTACCACATGATGTAGAGGTAACCACTCTATTACCACATGATGTAGAGGTAACCACTCTATTACCTCATGATGTAGAGGTAACCACTCTATTACCTCATGATGTAGAGGTAACCACTCTATTACCGAATGATGTAGAGGTAACCACTCTATTACCTCATGATGTAGAGGTAACCACTCTATTACCTCATGATGTAGAGGTAACCACTCTATTACCGAATGATGTAGAGGTAACCACTCTATTACCTCATGATGTAGAGGTAACCACTCTATTACCGAATGATCATGGTTACCAGGCGTTTACATTAGTCAAATACGAAATCTGAATATTGAAAAGATTCACTACGTCTACATCCAGTTTCCGGCAACTGTAAGTGTTTGGTAGTAGAGTCTTTACCCTTGTTATAATTATAAATAATAATACTGAGACTAATACTAAAGTTTTACTTTCCCGTCAGATGGTTCTGCTGACTGTGAGCGGCAGGCAGTGTTCTGGCTGACGAGAGCTTCGCTACAGGGGCATGAGAGAGCCACTGAGATGCTGGAGAAGTGCCTCAGGGAGGATGTTGGTGAGGAAGACCTTTATTTATACTTTGCAATAAGTTGTATGTAGAATGAACTTGCACTATTACAGTCACAAAGTGGGGGCTGACAAAGGTCTTACCTTTTGAAACTTCTAATTGACTAATGTGTAACATCCACTTTCCGAGTACTGTGAGCCTAATAAGTTGCCAATGGTGATAATGTTGTATTTATTTCCCAGGCATCAGTGAGCACAACTACCACGAGGTGAGACAGTGCCTGGCTATGGACAGACAGGAGAAACTGGCCAGAAGAGCCGCACAGACTTTATTCGCCAGGTAAATCAGCCGCTAAGTTACCTCATAAAGTATTATTATAAAGAGAAATTAAACTTACAAACTATTGTTATTTAAAAGTATATGTAGCTAGTTAAATAAAGAACAGCTGTGTAATGCAAACAATGAATATCCTACATGTGATGTTAGTAACACAGTTACCTACCTATTATATGTGCTGGAAGCAGAATTTCCTCGTTTCATTTCATTAAGATTTCTTTTTTCCCTGCAGGCTGAGTGATGGTAACGACTCTCTCACCAGCTCTCTACTCTCCTCTCACATCAAACAACTACTGGGCACAGGGCGTGGAGTGAGTAGAGTCACCGGAAGTGAAATCGGCATTGAAATGATTTAATTTTTGAATGGATGTTAATCTTGTTACAGTTGTAGCGACTGAAAGTATAAATATGTATGCTTTATAGATCTATTTCGAGAAGATAAAGTGTCAATCAATTGTTTTTTTAATAATTTTTTTAGGACTCCAAAGGGTGCGACTCCAGTTTGGAGGAGAGATATGGAGGAGAAAGGTTTCTAGAGGAGCACCTCACTGCAGCAGCTTCCTCTTACTACCTAGGCTACCTGCCGCCTCTGCAACATTTCCTGCCGCCCCTACACCTCCTGCAATCTCCTAGGGGTCTCTCTCTACTAACTAGGGATGCACTAGGTACTGACACACTAGTCAAGTACTTAGGTGTAGAGTTGGTAAAAAAGGTACGCTATTGGTATTACGGGGCAACACTCACTAAGGTATTACTATTAGCGGTACTTATGGCGCTATTTGTAAACAGCGACAGTTTTCTCCCCGTGCTGCCGTCAGTACTGTACACTGTCAGTCTACTGGCCATGGCAGTAGCTACTTCCTGCGCAGTAGTCAACTACAGTCACTTGGATGAGTTCAGGGTCTGGTCAGTACTGTTCAAAAGTTACTCTGAAGATTTACTAACGGAAAAGGCGGAGGCTAAGTTCGTATCTAGATGGTACGCACCCTACCTCTCCTACTTTGCTAGTGTAACACTGCTAATAGCACTCACACCTTTCGTTAGCACTTGGTTTGTGGTGTTACTGTTGCCCCCTGTGCTAATCATGAGTGTGATTAGTGTTACCAATTCCATTAAAAGGTCTGGTGTTACACAACATATGATACTCTTCCTTTTCCTCTTGGTGTCTCACCAAAATGACCTCATTCTGCGGTTTGCAGAAGAGTACAGTAATTACTTCTTCAACACGTCTGTGTTAGATTTTAAACTGAGTGTAGATTTAGGCAATCATTTTGACCTTACTGTGACTATAGCGTCTCTTTTTCAAGTTTTATTTATGCTGACAAATGTTTTTACTTTAATAACGAAAGGCGTGATGCCTTTATTAGCTCTACTAACCTCTTTCTGTTGGTTGTTTTTACTCTCCAATGCGTGTGCAGCTGTCGCCACGTTACTGGACTTGGTTCTCCCGTCTTTACTTTGGTTCTCAGTAATCGTCCTACTTTTTCTACCAGGTTTGTTCCGTTACATCTTACCAGTTTGCAGTATTTTGTCTCTAAGTCAAACCCTCCATTTCTCTCTTTTAACATCTGCCTCTTCAGCCATTGGCTTCTCAATCATACACTACCTGCTAAATAGGGTTGTCAAACGCCCCATGCTCAACCACATCGTGTTGTGGTTGTCAGTGCTTACCCTCTGCTACACCAGCCTGCAGGTTGACTCCACCACAACCCCCTCCCTGAAGTGGGACTCTTACCACTCAGTGTGTAACCCTGTGAAAGAAACACTGGCGAAGACTGTGTCGGAGTGTAAGAACTTAGCAGGCACACCCATAGCCTGGCAAGGGAAGGTGGAGCAAGTTAAGGTGCTGTCCTATGTTAACTGGGTGGAGAAAGCGGTGAAGATGCTCCCCAGAGCGGTGCAAGACCCCCTATCGTGCGCACTAGGGACCAGAGTGTCCGAGTGCAAGCGTACTGGTCACAGTTCTACCGAGTACAAGAGGTGTGTGCTCCTGTCACAGGTGTTAGGTGTGGAGAGGTGTACTTTGGACCATTGGGGTCAGTACACCTTTGAGGTGAACCTTTCAATGGACAGTGGCTACTGGGGTGGTGCTGAAGGCCCTTCACTCAGTCTCATCCTTTCCCACCCCTTCACACCTCTTGCCCTTCACCTCAACGAAGGGGATGCCTTGGTGTTTGAAGGGGTTCTACTGGATGGATTGGACACAGACGCCCCGAGGGTGAAAGCCTCTAAAGTTAATTGCGAGATGTGTAAGTATGACTTTACTCCTTCACACACTGAAAATTTATTATTTGTTGCGGTCGAAAATCTTTTTGATTTTTTTGTAGGACCAACTTTAACTTTTAGAAAATTTGAAGAATGAGGAAAAGTCATCTAGGGTTGCGAAGTTATTTTCCTTCTCTATTTGTGATAGTCTGCAAAAAGTATAAAATTTAGTATAATTATTTAATCCAAATGACGGCCGTTCTACTACAACAGATGTCGTGGTTACGACTTTAGTGTCACAACTAAGTTAGGGTTTTTAAGTTTTTACCTTTTACATGTTCCAGCCATAATTCAAAACTTGACTTTAAAATTTAGATGATTGAATTTAATACTTTATACTTATATTTGAAACTCAAACCTATCTAGTCTTAGTAATTAGTGATCTTTAATAAATTATAATGATTTTTTATAAAATGGTTTAATTAACAATATATATTTAATATAATTATTATATACCTGGTCATATTGATAGTTTCTAAACTAATTAAGCTCAGTTTTTTTTTGATTATAATAATATTTTTTTCACAGACCTGGACGTAATTAAGAGGGTAAAGAAAGAGACGTAAGAAATAGTATATAATAAGAATGTCCTTATGTGTAGAGCATTAAAATAACCATAGCATCTATACACGATTGAACACAACCTAAAACAGCATCAATGAAAGTAAGTCTATATAGTACAAATATGAACAATAAGGTGGAACTGCTGGGTACACAGGGTTAACCAAGATTGAGAAATCTCAACCCCATTTTAACATGGGTCAACAATGGCTAAGCTATACATTAAACACAGGGAGTCCTAACTCATTGTGAAGCTTTACAAAATTAGTCACATTTCCTTCAATTACTAGTGATGCTTTTCGTTGCCTCTATCTGAATGAAAGGGAGATGCAATGGTGGTAAATAAGGTCCTTGTGAAGAGAACACGCAGCTGGGGTACAATGCATCGTATCCATGATACACGAAATGGTATTCGCAACAATCAGCATCGTATCCATGATACTCTGTAACGTATTCATGAATTTCAGCATCGTATCCATGATACTCGTCATTTGAATAGTGAAGTTGCATCCACGGTAGAATGATCTAGCTATGATTTTCTCGTTCATCTGCTGCAGGTTCTTCACTTCAAATCAATTTCTGGCATCTTAGAACATAGAATGCCCTCTTAGAACTACCCTAGTGAGTCCACACAGACCATTCTCAGCCTTACGAGCATCTTAATTAAATATCAAAGTAGAAAAGATTGAGCCATTCAATGGGTTTATTATCAATACACTAGTAGAAGCCTGGCCATCTCTGGCGATAGGAAAAGAAGGGAGTGTACACTTTTCGTGAGATCTGAATTGAGTTCTGTTGCTAGGGTTGTGAACACTGCACAGAAAAACAAACCATTCGATGTATTAAATAGTCACTAGGGAGGGTACGGTGACTCGGTACGGAGGTATGAGGGGGTGATTCGTGAGGTGAATGATGGTGAGTATGATGAATTTAGTAGTGGTGATGGAGAGTTATTACAGAGTGTAATATAACCCATCACAATGTGGTAAATGATGCCTAGAAATGAGTTACACACGAAGTCAAATGTATGAATGAGTCTACTTCTCGTGCGAGTCATAGAGTATTCGAGTCAATGGTTAACATTGGAGTCCGTTACATGGGTTTATAGGTTACTAGAGTGGTACTGAGTTAAAATCACTACTTACACTATATACAAAGGTATAAGCGTTTTAGTACTGCATAATACATTAGAACCATTTGGCGGGGACCGCTAAACTTATCCCTGTGGGTGCCTCTGCCCCGTCTAATGCTAACTATGAAGAGCTTTTGATCGGTAGGGAACTGAAGACTCACAGCTACGCATCACGGTCTGTGGAACCTGAAAAAGAAACAAATAGAGTCAGTCAAAGGCACATTGGCAGAATACTTTAGCAATATTGGATGTCGAAATTAGAACAAAAAAAAATCAATAGATATATAGATATGCGAGAATTTTTTAAATTATTCCTTAGTTATTATGATTAGATTTTTATCTAGATGGACTTTAATTAATTGAATCACTTCCCTATCAATTATAAAATAAAATTAAACATTCCTACAACAAAGACTTGGTCACATGACCTACCCCAACTCCAGACCTGGTCAAATGACCTACCTCGACCCCAAACCTGGTCAAATAACCTACCCCGACCCCAGACCTGGTCAAATGACCTACCCCGACTCCAGACCTGGTCAAATGACCTACCTCGACCCCAAACCTGGTCGGTCACATGATCTATCTCCACCCCAGACCTGGTCACTTTTTCTCACCTGGTAAGATGTCTGCTGTCTTCATGCACGTCCATCTCCAGACTCTTGAAGTCATTGAGTTCTTTCCTAATGACGGCCTTGTCTCTCGGCGTCAGTCTGGTCCAGGGTTTGTCCGCCCGTCTGTCGTACTCTTGCGCTTCCGTCACTTCAATGTAGTCATTGAAGCGGATGATCTGAGGAAGAGGAGGGGGTTAGTAGAGAGTTAAATTCTTAGGATTTACCTACTTTGAAAATTAGAAATCAAAAGTTTAAGGTAGTGGAAAGTTAAAGAAAACTTGGTTGAAAATGTTTACCAATAACAATTTAAGACCTGAAGGACACACTCACCTTCCTCTCCTTAAGCTCCTCTACAGTAGGTCTGAAGGACAGTTTACGTAAAAGAGTCCTTCTCTTCTCCTCCTTCAATTTACGCGCCTCTTCAGGGGTTTGCTCTGAAGGACAGAATAGAGTTAAAGGTTTGACATCAGATAGGTAATTAAAAGACCAAACAACTCCTATTCACAGTTATTATAATGAGTGTTATTAACCGTAAAGGGGTAGCTACTTACTTTTGAGGATGTTCCTCTCCTCCAATTCTTCTGCTGAAGGTCTCAAACTCAAACGCCTGTGAAGAAAAAAAGGAAAATTGTTATTTTATAGCTAATAGATGCAGATTAGTTCATTAACTGTTGAGAAGTTCAACGCGAATAAATTCGTTGGTCCATTTCGATAATTTATGTATTTGTATGTTCTGGTTCTTCACCTTGAAAGTTTCGCCCTAATGGAATATTATTGTTTTATTAGTAGTGATATTTTATAATAGACTAAACCAATTTAGAATAGAACAATAGATGTTAAACAGAAGCAGAATTATTACTTTTGAAAAGGAAATATAAATTTCACAATTATGTTTTCTACACAACACAAAATAGGACTTGATCCTTTCTCCCCATCTCATTTTGTAAATCTCTTAATTTTCCATCTCCACTGTAATTAATTTCGTAAACATAATCTGTGAATCATCCAAAGTACGTCTCTATTTACTCGTAAAAGAAGAATACGCAGTAGAAAACACCGTCGCCAAAAAGTAAACAAATAAACACAATAGAATATACACTATAGCACACAAGGTAATGGTGTTCGAAACACTTTACTTAATCAGATACTCTCTTTAGCGTCTTTAGTGAAGAAAGTAAATAGAGTTCAAAATTTGAAATACGAACTAGAGACAAGTCTTCAACGCTAACTATAAAGAAGTACTTTAACTTTTTCCTTGATGTCAAGAGTAAATTGTAATTAGACGCACTATCACGATATAAAGAACACACTAATTAAAATGCTCAGAAAAACTGCTATAAAAAAATAACTATGCACCGACTAATTACAAGATACAGAAAAAATATTAATAAAAATAGAAAGTATGAGATAGATAACTTGAGAGATTTGAATGAACTTCTTTCTAGTGGGTCACAAATTCGTAATGACATCATTGGCTAAATTAACAACAATATTCTTTCCTGCGAGAGATACAGTAAAAAAAAATTGAATTAAATCGGAAAGACAATATAAATAACACAAGAAACAAATTGATTTAGTTATTAGCGACATAAATGGGACATACCCCTCTTTGAACATATTAAGAAGCTTCTTCTTCCAGGTTTTTTTGTTTTGCTCTTTTATAAATAGTTCCTCTGGCATAATCTCCACCACGAGGCCATCAGCTCTCCGTACCACCCACCGATCCTTCCCTGAAGACACATGGAGCACCTTAGGTCCTTGTGATTTGGGGGGAGAAAGTCTCGTATCCAAAGAAACGGATCCGGGGGAGGAGGGTGGAGACGATAGGGGTGAATAGGCTGAGTAGCACCCAGAGGAGGAATAGGTTGAGCTGGAGCTACTGGTATCACTGTGATAGTCACTCGTGTTGCTGCCATGTCTTCTTTTAACTCTGGAATCTGATTTACTGCTACCACCGGAATTCTTCCTGCGACTAGGACCATACAGGTCCTCTTTGATATTAGGTGAACTGGCGTTATGACCAGGAGACCACTTGTTGAATAGGTTGCTATTTATCTTCGTTATTTGGTTCTTGTTGATGAAGTTTGAGACAACTTCTCTATGAATATGATTTATATAGATATTGTCTTTAATATTATTAATATTATCAGCACTTTGGAATTTATTGCGATGGTCGGTCTTTAGTAGAGTATTATTGTTCACAGTATTTGGATCTGAAGGTTTTACTCTGCTGCTGTGAAAACTTTTATTCCTGCTTACGTGTCTGTCTTTTCTCAGCGAATCATCGTCTTCATAGATGGTATTCTTAAGATCCTCCCAGCGCGTTTGACGGTATTGGTAATCACAAGGATCACTTAATTTTGCAGTTACTCTATTATCGGTAAGTCTACTTGACGAAGGACTTCTTCCAGTAGGATCACTATATCTCTCTGCATTCCTATTTATCTTATTGCTCCTAAGTTGTACGTTAAGCGCTCGATCATTGCTTGATTGATTAGGAAGCTGCAGACGGGATGATGTTCGAGGCGGTGGTCCCTGTGGATGATCATCTATGAAGTCACTATCTTCATTCGCTGGAGTTAATCTACTTTCTTTAGATCTACTCTTGTCTCTCTTTTTCCTTCCTTCACTTTCTCTACTCTTACTCCTCTTTCTGTCAGAGCTCTTCTTTTTATCCCTTCGTCTAGTAAGTTCATTGAGATTAGGCGTACTCCCAATAGATGTGGTGTTTGTTAGCTGAGCATTCAGCAATTGGAGTTTCTGTTTCTTAGTATGCTCAGAATTGGCTATTTCATCCAAGTCTGTGTAATATTCAATGTCGTTCATGCGATACCTAAATATCGACGCCATTTCGAAACTAACTTTCAAAACCCAAAAGTGCACTAAAAGTTGTTTTATGTAACTCTAGATAAATTCAAATACGAATCGTCAGAAAACAAACTAACAACAATAACACAATCTTAATAAATTCACTGGGCACATTTATTGGTTTTCAAGCATAGGATCACAATTTTGACCACAAGACACACAAAGCTTGTTGAGGTGATAGCGTGAAACTGACTACCTATCCACTACCTACCTAACACATTCTATCTCTGGACAGGTGCCAAGGCACAGAGTTTCTCTCGCAAGGTTGTCACCACCTTGTTATTCAAAGTCCCCACGTGAATGCAAACCAATGCAATAATTATCATTGGTATGCTCACAGAATTCTATCTTAACGTAAACAAGAACCGTTTACGCTAACACGGAAAGAACTTTCTAGTGGTGACAATCACAACCTTGATTATGAAGTCGTTTATCAAATGTAGAAATACAGCAAGGCGTATTAAAATGTTTCGTCAGAATAATATTTAATTGAAAATTATACATGAATAGTTATTATTTCATGTTAAATATTTCCTTCTCCAAGTCAGGTTTTACGGCTTGCAACATCTTTCATTATAATCAAAAGAACCCCTTCTCGTAAAAAAAGAAGATTATAACACATGCCAAAGCTTTGATTTATAAATTTTAACGAAAACTTTACATTATTTATTACATAAATTTCTGTTTTAAAGATTTAAAGTTTAGAACACCAATACATTTTAGAATGTTATGATTTTAGTGAACTACTGAAAAAAGCGGTTGTGACTGGTTCAGTTAGTTCTACATTTCACTGATTACCCTTACCCGGTACAGTGTTTCACCTGCGCAATTCACCTTAGCGTGAAATCTGTCCCTCTCTTTACTGACTGTAAATACTTGGCAGGGTTTTACGATAATATGAATAAGTTTTGACACACGAATATCCACGATCTCCTACCATAAATCAGTTCGCATTCATTCGTGGGAAATATCATCAATGAACACCTATAGATGTTCGCAATTGAGGTTAGCTAGGTAACGACGAGCAGGTTGTCGTAACTAGCTTCATAATTGCATTTGCAGTCATTAAAAAGATTGATTTGCGACATGAATAACATTTAGTTATTCTGTTTTGCCGTAGTTACTAATTTTATGCATCGACTGAGTTACGTAATCTAAGGCACTGATTATCTTTAGTTGATGATATTATGTAATAGCCTATTCTAGGGTACAGGTAATTCGGTTGCAGCTGTGATTGCGAGCATTTTAAGTTGGCAGGACATTCCTTTTCTATTCTACTTAAGCACCAGCCGGAACACCTCACAGCTATTACCTAGTGCGCATCTTCAGCATTAGAAACTTCTAATGTTAAGACACTAATGACCACCAACACTAATGACACTAAATCTTCATCTTCTAAAAATATAAACCGTAATCCCAATGCGCAACAAAGTGCATCATATTAATGAAGTAATACTTTCATAGAATGGAATGCGAAGACATGGCAGCACAAAGTGCGAACACGGGTAATAAATCTAACTTGATTTGTTAGGCATGTCCTGATTAATTGAATACACATAATGTATTACCATCAAGAGACATTACTTCTATAGCAACCTGGTGAAGTTTATTCCCTGACAGCTGAGTCACAGCTCTCTAAATAGACACGCATAAATCGAACATAAAAAATAACTCTCTACTTAATTCTGTCATTTATGTTTCACGTTCTCGACAGCAAACTTACTTCTATGAAAAGAACAACAGCAGACCGACTAAAAATATACTATGCTGTAATATTAACAACTATAGACATAGTAGAACATTGATCTCGAGATATAACTTTGAGACGAGGAAAAAATACATTTTGAAGAGATAACTTTAGAGATCCATAAATTATTAGTTTTATTTGAAATTACATCAATTATCTGTTATAGATGATTCATAATTTGACTGGTGGTTTCAGAAATGACAGTTTGTTTAGAAAGGTATACTCAACAGAATATCGGTAGCTATTCATAATATAGACTGATCGAATTGCTATTCATAATCAAATAAAATTAGATGGCTATATTTAATTTTAAGAGAGTATATTTATATTCATTACTGAAACTTTATGTTTTGAGCAGTTGAATGAAGATATTTAGTTTTATATATTATGCATGCAATTGTTGTGGTTGTTGTAAGCAGATGAGTAATTGTGTGTAAGGGTTGTTGGTCTTTAGACTCGTCAATCATCTGTCCGTCAAACTGCAGAAGAAACAGGACAAGCGACTTCTCTCTGCCAACAGACTATTCATCACAGGCAACAAAAGACAACAGGAACACTTGATTGGAACACCACACTTATCAGGTCACATCATTCAGGAAAAGAAAGGAGTAGATTATACCAATTTAAGGCTGAGCAGTTTTTAAATACGGTTAGAAACTTGTCGTTAGTAAATATTTAGATGTTATCGAATCGGACGATATATTGCAATAGATGCTGAATAAAAACCTCCGTTTATTAAGATTTAACGCATAGTTTACATAAAATGTAGGTCCATGTTTAACCTAAAATTAAGCATCAACTCAAAATAAAATTTAGATCCATATAGAGATTAGCATCATATTTCAAATGAGATTTAGCAGGTAGTTGATTCAGTTGGTGTTCAAATACCTCTCCCTGACCTACAATCGACCCATTACACCCAATAATGGGATCAAGTAACAGCCCATAAAGAAAAGCGTGTCCTAAATAGAGTGAAACTAATCTCACGGAATGAAACTTGCCAATAGTCGAACAAGAGAGAAAATGTCCTATGTATTTCATTGGAAAATCTACTACCTAGGTATTAATGGGTAAAATACGGCGAGAAGGTAAAGAAGACGCCGCCATATTTGCGTAGTTTTCGGTAAGTTTTTCGTAACGCAGACACGATTAGTCTTATCAGTTGCGAGTATAGTGCCAAGGAATAAAGGTCACAATTATATGGCAAAATGAGGCAAATTGAACCTTAAGAACAGCCCTACTGAATAAACGAGAGGAGAAAGTGAACGAAGAGGTAGAGGAGAGAAAGAGTACGAAAAGATAAGAGAATATGTTTTAAAATAGAGAATATTACCGAGAAAACATTAGGTAAAAGGTTGTTTAAGTTTTCTCACAGTGGGAAATTCTAGTGCATAGGCAACTATAATTAGACAGAAGGACAGGTATATTAAGGTACTAGTGGTGAGAGATGTGATGTGCACCACTCTTAGTGGTGATGGTGCATGTGCACCACTCTTAGTGGTGATGGTACATGTGCACCACTCTTAGTGGAGAGGTGTGATGTGCACCACTCTTAGTGGTGATGGTACAAGTGCACCACTCTTTGTGGTGATGGTACAAGTGCACCACTCTTTGTGGTGATGGTACAAGTGCACCACTCTTTGTGGTGATGGTACAAATGCACCACTCTTTGTGGTGATGGTACAAGTGCACCACTCTTTGTGGTGATGGTACATGTGCACCACTCTTTGTGGTGATGGTACAAGTGCACCACTCTTTGTGGTGATGGTACAAGTGCACCACTCTTTGTGGTGATGGTACAAGTGCACCACTCTTTGTGGTGATGGTACAAGTGCACCACTCTTTGTGGTGATGGTACATGTGCAACACTCTTTGTGGTGATGGTACATGTGCACCACTCTTTGTGGTGATGGTACAAGTGCACCACTCTTTGTGGTGATGGTACAAGTGCACCACTCTTTGTGGTGATGGTACAAGTGCACCACTCTTTGTGGTGATGGTACAAGTGCACCACTCTTTGTGGTGATGGTACAAGTGCACCACTCTTTGTGGTGATGGTACAAGTGCACCACTCTTTGTGGTGATGGTACAAGTGCACCACTCTTTGTGGTGATGGTACATGTGCAAAACTCTTTGTGGTGATGGTACAAGTGCACCACTCTTTGTGGTGATGGTACAAGTGCAACACTCTTTGTGGTGATGGTGCAAGTGCAACACTCTTTGTGGTGATGGTGCAAGTGCACCACTCTTTGTGGAGAAGAAGCTAGAAAATAACAGGAACTCGTACAGCGCATAACTTTGCCGCCACTTATAAATGACCTTGATCTTGACCTTTTGACCAGTTCACTCCTAAAATCTAATCAAACTAATAAAAGACCATTTGAGTTGTGCGAATAAAAAGATTACAAATAATAAATTCCAACCAAAGCATAACCATCTGCTATTTGCAAAGAAGAACAATGATAGATATCATAATATACCTTTTAATTGTCACAATATCTATCTATTTTTTAGATTACTATTGTATCTAAAGAGAGAGAGAGAGAGAGTAATCAATTAACCAGGGTTAGTTAGTGATGGTAAACAACTTAACAGCATTCAGTGTATATAAGTTAGGGACATTCTTATTGTTCATTCAATCGACAGGGAGTATTCAAATCATGTTAATTACCGTCGCAAATAGCGGTAGGTATGTTTTAGGCTGCATTCATTTGTTTATCATCTTGATATTCGCATAACTCAAAAAGTAGTCAACCAAATTGCCTGAAATTTGGTGGTAAGATTACTCATTATCAAGAAACCAGTTTACTAGATTTTGGGAGAAGGTTAAGGTCTTTTACAAGCTGTGGCGAAGGTATGCGCTCTACGAGTGCCCGTCATCCAGTTTATAATAGTAGAGTAACTTCATGAGTCACTTCGAAAGATGTTGCAATCTAATGTGTATAAAATGCCTCACTATTTTTGGTAAAAAGTTCCCATCTGTGTCAATTATACCGAAAACTAAAAGCAGTATTTAGTAAGATGACGTCACGCACAGTCATATGACTTTGTATTGCGACATGTGGCAACCTGTTACTGACGTGACGTGGACTTTAACACGCATACCTAGCCAGTGGATCATACACAGCTATGTGTGGACTCAATACACAGGAAGTAGGTACACACAACGTGTATATTTAGTAATTTCAGGGAAACTATAAAGTAAATAAATAGAACCTTGAGATGAGGTGATAGAGAACAAATATAAAGTAAAGAAATAAATAGAATAGAGGAAGTTAAACCAGTGACAACAGAAAGGACAGAAGGCAAGGTTAGAACTAGGTTTGTGACAGTACACAATATGCTTTATAAATCATAGATCTTAAGAATATCACTCCGTCTATAATATTTTAGGGATCTATGGTTTTAAAGCATATTGTCACAACCCTAGTTATAACACAGGGTTTTGAAATAAAAAACAAGCTATGATGTAATCTAGGGTAAGTTCAGAGTTATCGTACGGATCCTCTTTTTCGATCAAGTCGGAAAAATTAATTTGTTGAATGAACGGTAAATTAAAATTGGGGGAATAATTTAAAAATCATAAAATTTTCGAATATTTCGTCTGATTTCAAAATTTCAATTTTTTATATTAAACAGATTTTTTCATCATTTCCAAAAGAAAAACTTTCGTGATATGCGAATATCAAATACTTCTCTAATTTTAATTAATTTATGGCACAGAATGTCAAAAACCGGAAATACCAAATGAAATACAGTTTATATTTACTTTCAGCTAATTTGCGATTCGATTTCAGGAGTTTTATGAAGCCAAATACTCAGAAATTTGTAACATAATATTCTAACTGTCCGAAAAGAGGTAATACCTACACAGGTAAAATCTTGCTTGTTGAAGGTATATGTTCACCACATCACTCTAAACTAACGTGACACAGTGACAGATATTGTTATAGTATATTTAAATAATATTCACTTACCTCTTTATGTTACAATATATACTTAGAAATCAGTCACATGTTAGATTAAACGTTAAAAAAAATCCAGAAATCAATAATACGGTCAGTGAAAACTAGATATTAATAGTTATTCAATTAAATAATTTAGAAAAGAAATGAGATATAATGAGACTACATTATTCTTTTTGTTTTTAATGAATAAATAGCTAATATGTTTTCAAAGAACAAAAATTGATTTTTTTTAATTAGCTACTTTCTTTGTTAATTGTTTTATTATCTAATTTTTCTTTTCCTTACCTGGTGAGTTTGGCCCCAATCGCCTCCCTGAATATCTTCCTGTCCACCTCAGAGTTCTGGGGCAGAATGTTCCTGTCTATGAGCTCCTGTTTGTTAGGCCGCAGAGCCAGTTTGATGGCCAGACTGTCCTTGCGGTTAACTGAGAGAGAGAGAGAGAGAGACAAGGGACTTAGAGGCTGAAGACACACAGATATGAGACAAGGGACTTGGTAGGTGAAGACAAGCAGAAATGAGTCACACAACTAAGGTTAGTTACAAATTATCAGTCGACTTCACATCATCGGTCATACATATAAGAAAAATTATTATCATGTATACCAATTATTATTTTATAGTTTTTTCTTATAGCTATGACCGAAGATGTGAAACCGACCGATAATTCAGAACTTAACCTATATCAATTACATTGCTCATGGATGGTGTATAGCTAGCTACTGCTCATCACTCACCGTCCTCTCCATGCTCATCATCATCTCTGTAGAGTATGGGTCCATCCTCATCACTGTCATCATCACTAGCGTGTCTGAAACGCTGCTGCAGAGCCTGGGGGAGGGGGCAGTTGGTGGGGAGGTACGTGAAGGGGGCACTATTCTCCTTATTCTCTCCTGGGGAGAAGGGGGTGGGGATTAGCCATCAGTAAAACAGAAAATAAAGAGAATAACATTGAATTAAGAATAATATTTGAAAGACACTTTTCCTTAAATGAAGGAACAAGAATAAAATTTATGACTTTGGCTTCCACTGACGTCAAAGAAGTCTTCTATTTCAATATGACACGAGGACAACCTGCTCTTGTGAGGCTCATAATTCACGCAAAAATGAGGCTCATAAGCATCCATAGCTACAGCTGACTATTCACTTAACGGCGTCAATTCATGGGAGAAAATGTATTCAATAACTTATATTACATACGCATTTCAATGATTTTGGCAGAAATAACTATGGTTGGATTCTAGCTATCCAAAGATTGATTTAAAATATTCAAGATTGAGTAAATAGTCAGCTGTATGAATGTTTATGAACTTCATTTTTATCCCCGTACGAATAACAAAGAATATATCATCGATGGTTTGCGTTAGAACAGAGCATGTTTCTACCTTTCTATTGGCCACATGTGTACCACTCCGTTATGAGTTAGGTAGACTTACCTCCTGATGGGGTGTTTGAAGTGGGGGTGGTGGTGGAAGAGGAGGAGCCAGAGTCTCTGCCGTAGGAGAAACGGATAGGACGAGTGCTGCCAGGGGAAAAAATAGTCAGATTGACAGTAATAAAGATAGGTGTAATCAACTAATGTCCAGGAAATAATAAAGTGGTGCACTAGAGGAGTGATGAGATTTAATGGTGATGATATGAAGAGGTTACTATGTGAATAGATAATATAAATAAAAAAAAAAAAAATGTTACCCGAGAAATTAGTGGAAAACTATTAACATCTATAACTGAAGTTACCCTGAAAAAAGTTCATGAAGCTAACCAGATATTTAATGAATTTTCCCTGAATAAAGTTCAAGATGTTGCCTTGAAAAATATTCATAAGATTACCCTGAAAAAGTTCATGAAGCTACCCTGAAAATATACATGAAGTTACCCTAATTTTTTCAAAGTTACCTTAAATACAGTTAATAATGGATGTTATATCAATGTCTGCTATTGAGAGGAACAGATGTAACAGTAAATATATGATAAATCATTTACATTGAATTTCTAAAAGGGAATTCAAGTTCATGCATGGATAAGAAACACGTGCGATAAAAAAAACTGAGGAAAAACAATAAGTAACTGCGGAAAAATAACCGCTACTGTAACTAGGCTAGGAATAGTTATTCTGACGTCACTGAGTATGAGCCAATAGACGATAAGTGTATTCTGATGTCACTGAGTATGAGCCAATAGACGATAAGTGTATTCTGACGTCCCTGAGTATGAGCCAATAGACGATAAGTGTATTCAGACGTCCCTGAGTATGAGCCAATAGACGATAAGTTTATTCTGACGTCCCTGAGTATGAGCCAATAGACGATAAGTGTATTCAGACGTCCCTGAGTATGAACCAATAGACGATAAGTGTATTCTGACGTCACTGAGTATGAGCCAATAGACGATAAGTGTATTCTGACGTCACTAAGTATGAACCAATAGACGATAAGTGTATTCTGACGTCACTGAGTATGAGCCAATAGACGATAAGTGTATTCTGACGTCACTAAGTATGAACCAATAGACGATAAGTGTATTCTGACGTCACTGAGTATGAGCCAATAGACGATAAGTGTATTCTGACGTCACTAAGTATGAACCAATAGACGATAAGTGTATTCTGACGTCACTGAGATGAGCCAATAGACGATAAGTGTATTCTGACGTCACTGAGTATGAGCCAATAGACGATAAGTGTATTCTGACGTCACTGAGTATGAGCCAATAGACGATAAGTGTATTCTGACATCACAAAACATTAAAGATGTGACAATTATTTGACGTCACAAGACATCAAAGATGGCAACAATTATTATAACTTTAGATTGAAGTGATGATGCATATGATAAATAGTAAGAAAATGTTAGCTACAGTGGAATTAGTTGAGAGAAACAATCAATAAAAATTATATCAAATGAAGTCACAATGCAGTAAAGATAATAAAACATGCCTATGAATTGAATATAAATGATCATGAATGAAATTAAATAATTTAAGCTATAAATTGGAAGGTGAAAGATAAATTAAATAAATAAATCTAAGCATTATAATAAATAAGACGCTTTAAAGTAAATTGACGACGTAACTCTTTCTTCAGAGTTTCCAAGGCATTTTAAATATATATTAGAAAACATAGCACAACCATGCATAAATTAAGATTGTTAATTAGTAAAAGAGTTTTGGAGAGAATGGTGGTAGGTTTACGAGGAATGATAAATATTTACAGTAGTTTCTATCGACCATGCGCTATGTCGTTCAGAATAAGGTAAAAGGTAACTGTTGCATCAAACAAAGGTAAATAAGCCATTTACCTGAACCTAATCTTAACGCTGGGTCTGAGAGGTAAACGCCTGGTTAGCGGAGAAAAAACAGAACACAAAGTTAGGAGTTGCCTTTCGAATTGCTAATAGCTGTCATTAGAACACATGTAACTATCAAGTATTTGTTCGCTCTGTTTAATTTACAATGCAAAGGTAAGAACTCCTCAGTATGGTTAGTAGTCAGTCCGAAGCGAATAAAGCTATAAAAGATGTACAAAGTTAATTGCCATGTCTGTCCCGGTGACTAGAAATTTCGATCTTGCAACTGTCTGTCTCGGAATTATTATAAATGGCCTATGAACATAAATGGCCATTATGTAGTTTGTTGTATCCGCTAGTTTGTTATACTGCACACTTCATGATTATCTAAGTACCTAGTACCCCCTGCAAGGTCATTAAACAATGATAAAGTGTGCAGTACAACAAACTAGCGGCGAGACGTCTAACTGACAAGTAGCTATTCAGACCCGTAAGTTTCGATACAGAATTTTTATGACCGAGAATTCCTAGAACCAACTGTCCCTATTATGTACATATTTACTATACCATAGATACAGTTTACTGCATTCAATAGCGTACCAAGATACAGTTCCAACTAATAATTATAGTATTTAGACACTAACTAGAAAAACATAACTATATGTTAGCTACAAAGAGTTTAAAACTAAGAAACTACTCCATATTACCCATGTTAGGTTCTAGGAACAATATCTTCTTGACTGAAGAAGTCATTTCTTTGATTAGAAAAGGTGGCTACACATATTATCAGTAGCTAACCGAAACTATCAAGTTGTGAAGATGTGAACGGAGTTAATAGTCAAACACATTACTTAGCTACTCGGTAAACAAAATAGATTAGCAACAAGAGATAATCGGGTAAGTTCAGAGTTATCGGACGGTTCCACATTTTCATTTATGTATGAAAAATGATATAATAATCAATTTATAACTTGTTATTTTAATTGGTAACAATGATACATACAGCTACCATGGATACTAATGAAAATACAAAGTTACATCAAAATTACTATATAATTTTTGGCTCCTAATTGAAACTGTGTTATAGTCCAGGCACTAACTCGCACCTCCCTCAAACTTTTGTTTACTGTTTTCCTCACCTGGACTTCTCCCCAGTGGGAGTAGTGACGGGTGAAGCACTGCAACTGCCTGACATCTTGAGACTGGAGGTGCTGTTCTTCTTCTTCAGGGCACTCTTCAGGGGCCTCGCGTCCATCCTAGGCTCACGAGCTGGCACCTGAAGGAGCAAAACATTACTAACAATACAGTGACAACAATCAAATGGCATGCTAGAGCTAAACTTTGTCGCAACAAATAACCATTTCTAAAAGAGATGCTTAATTTGAATTAAAGTTGTTCATGATTTATCAAATATTATATGGACCACCACTTGAAAAAGAATGTGCGGATTTTATCCGTACGGTAAAAATTGCCCGTATTTGGACGTAAGGTAAATAAACATAAGACATTTTTGTTTGAAGCAGAAAATTATTGCAAGAGAGTAGTGAATATTCTTTAAGGTGAGATTACAGAATAGTCTCCTCACCTCCTCTATGATGGTGGTATCAATGTGCTCCTCTTGCCCCTGCATAGAGGACTCCTCTTCCATCATACTTTCGTCATACTCCTCTTCTGAAAGGAGGAGAGGGTGAGTTAGGCAGTTGAGAATGAACATCTTAAGAACTAATGAAGCAGATTAATGTCAGACATATTCTACAGCCTAACCTGCACTTTTAGCGCACAATGCACTTCAAACTTTTAGCGCACAGTGCACTTCAAACTTTTAGCGCACAGTGCACTTCAAACTTTTAGCGCACAGTGCACTTCAAACTTTTAGCGCACAGTGCACTTCAAACTTTTAGCGCACAATGCACTTCAAACTTTTAGCGCACAATGCACTTCAAACTTTTAGCGCACAATGCACTTCAAACTTTTAGCGCACAATGCACTTCAAACTTTTAGCGCACAATGCACTTCAAACTTTTAGCGCACAGTGCACTTCAAACTTTTAGCGCACAGTGCACTTCAAACTTTTAGCGCACAGTGCACTTCAAACTTTTAGCGCACAGTGCACTTCAAACTTTTAGCGCACAATGCACTTCAAACTTTTAGCGCACAATGCACTTCAAACTTTTAGCGCACAGTGCACTTCAAACTTTTAGCGCACAGTGCACTTCAAACTTTTAGCGCACAGTGCACTTCAAACTTTTAGCGCACAGTGCACTTCAAACTTTTAGCGCACAATGCACTTCAAACTTTTAGCGCACAGTGCACTTCAAACTTTTAGCGCACAGTGCACTTCAAACTTTTAGCGCACAGTGCACTTCAAACTTTTAGCGCACAGTGCACTTCAAACTTTTAGCGCACAATGCACTATAAACTCTTATCGCACAATGCACTTTTAGCAGCTGATTAGTCTGGTAAGTGTTATCTTTTATCATGGGCAAATTAGTTAATAATTTTTAAATGGCCCCACTGAAAAATGAACACCTTTATACATTCAAGGAATTTTTTGAGGAGGGGTACACTAGAATTAAATGCAATAGATTTCACTCATTCTTAATAGAAAACTAATAACTGAAGTCAAATTAGGTAAACACTAAAGAAAAAGAATGGTATTAACATTCAAAATAACAGTTAAATGCACACTAAGGAAATTATAAGAAAAAATGAACAAGGGACACTCAAAATGACTAAAGGGTAAGTTACGAGTTTTTGAACGGTGCCACATTTTCGACCATAAAAGAAAAAATTATATAATTCAACATATTTACTTTTCTTTCTGGTATCCATGATACCTGTACCAAACCATAGGTATCATGGATACGAATTGAAAAACATAACGTGTCAAAGGATGTATTTCTGTCAATTATGATCGAAAATGTGATACCGTTCGATAATTCAGAACTTCCCCCAGAAAACGAAAAGTAAACGCCACAATAGACTGAAAAAAAGACACACATTATTTGGTTCTCAAAATACAGATGTTAGTTAAGTGTTAGTGCATGCTTTTGGTAATTAGGTGACTATAATGCAAACTAACAGATAAAATGAATGACATAGAGAAAAGCTTTAGACAGTGGGTAATATAAATAGTTTATATTTTATATTTTTCTATCGACAAATGTATTAGCTGCAATCATTTTTAAAAAATGCGAACATTTTTTCATAAAAATTACAGAATCGACAAAAAAGTCGATGTGACTTTTTCTTCCCAAATGTAGAAATTTTATCCAAGAAATAAAGTATCGCTTTATGAAGAGAGTTAGGTAATAACTGAAAGCTTTCCCTGTGTCAGTCGAAAGCGAAATAATATTACATGCTGAGTCAAAGAGGAGTTTGAGAACCAAGCAGTGTGATAACTTTACCGGATTGAGCAAAGGTGGCCATTTTCTGAGTGAACCAAGCCATTATACCACTCTCATTGTTCACATCGCCCCGCCCTGGTGAACATAGGACCATTAGACCCTACCACCAATGGGACACAATAGGGACCACACCACCCGGGCAACATACCTAACTAAATTAAACAACTATTTTCAATTTGGTGACAAAAAAAATGATCTCGAACTCGATGGTAGCTATAAGCTACATCGTTGAAAATCATTTGGTCAGTTACGAATTGTCGGTCAGTTTCATATCTTCGGTCATATAAGAAAAAAACTATATAATAAAAATAGATTTTTACATTGTGTTTCCTTGTATGACCAAAGTTGTGAAACCGACTGATAATTTGTAACTAACCCTATAGTTTAATGCCATGAAATTTATAATTTTTATAAAAATTGAGAAAATACATCCTTGGTATCTTTCCCCTTAGGGTGAGTTCCGAATTATCGGGCAGTTCCAGATTTACGATCATATACAAAAATAAATAATAATAATAGTTGAATAATAATTATATTTCTCTTATATCATCGTAAATGTGGAACAGTTCGATAACTCGGAACTTACCCCCATTAGAATAGAGTAAATATGGTGATGCTCTTTTCGATAGCTACTCTGTATTATGAAGTATCGAATTAAGAAATGGTCAATAGATTGCATCTAAATAAGAATACAGGCATAGAACATCAATGAACGAGATTAGTAATCCAAGTATTAGGCAGTACAAAATAGAACACTAAAATATAGTCGGCATGTGATGGGCGAAAGAAGTAACTTGAAACTAACCTATAGGACGAATAAATAACAGTCATGACTAGGGTTGAGACGATATGCTTTTGATATCATAGATCCCAAAATACTATAAACGGAGAGAATTCTACACCAGCGGTATATAGTATTCGATGCCATTTCATTTCGTCTATGATATTCTTGGGACCTATGATTTTAAAAGCATATTGTCACAACCCTAATCATAGCGGAATGTCGTTTTTATCAAGTTTTGACTTAGGTATACTTTCACTGACTACTACTAAATACTAAAAGAAAAGTGAGATTGCAAATACGTCTTTCAGTTAGCCATCTTTTGGTCGATTAGGTAATAGTAATCCCTAGAACGAGTGACACTAATGATCGAAACAGGTGAATGTAATAGAAAATAGTAAAGCAAATTAGCGTAGGGATGACTCATCAAAATTGGTGAGTTTTTAGGATAATGTTTTTATGGTTGGTAACTCATTGATTGGCTATAAAGAATGACCAGTAAGTGTATCGGGGAGTGAGTCGCATCACATACCTCCTTCAAAGTCATTTATCAAGTGTGCAGTACAACAAACTACATTAGCTACAGTCTATGTTCAGAGTTTCAAATTTCTTGTTATTTGAAATGAAATTTAATTCAACACATAAGTGACATAAAAGGGGAAGGAGCACTCCCGGTTTAGTGCTCCACCCCCTGTTAGCTCCTCCTCCTTGCCGACCAATCAGAAAAGAGTTTTTCTTAAAAACAGTAACCGTAAGAACATTATGGTTACAGCACTGTATCGATAGAAACTTATGCGGGAGAGACAATATCTCAAAAACATTACGCGCTGTTTAGCTACTATATTTTGAAAATTTTAGACGGAAGTAACATAACCTTATTGGGCACACCCATCAAAATTATATGGTGGTTAACTGAGTATAGAGTTTTTTTTAATACTTTTTCATTGTTCTAAAAGATATAAACCGTCGTGTGAAGATAATAGATAAATAAAGCAATGGAAGCTAAATGGACTAAAGTGATGGACGCTAACTGAGAGGAATAAAGTAATGGAGGCTAACTGAGAGAAATAAGGTAATGGAGGCTAACTGAGAGAAATAAGGTAATGGAGGCTAACTGAGAGAAATAAGGTAATGGAGGCTAACTGAGAGAAATAAGGTAATGGAGGCTAACTGAGAGAAATAAGGTAATGGAGGCTAACTGAGAGAAATAAGGTAATGGAGGCTAACTGAGAGAAATAAGGTAATGGAGGCTAACTGAGAGAAATAAGGTAATGGAGGCTAACTGAGAGAAATAAGGTAATGGAGGCTAACTGAGAGAAATAAGGTAATGGAGGCTAACTGAGAGAAATAAGGTAATGGAGGCAACTGAGAGAAATAAGGTAATGGAGGCTAACTGAGAGAAATAAGGTAATGGAGGCTAACTGAGAGGAGTAAAGTAATGGAGGCTAACTGAGAGAAATAAGGTAATGGAGGCTAACTGAGAGAAATAAGGTAATGGAGGCAACTGAGAGAAATAAGGTAATGGAGGCTAACTGAGAGGAGTAAAGTAATGGAGGCTAACTGAGAGGAGTAAAGTAATGGAGGCTAACTGAGAGGAGTAAAGTAATGGAGGCTAACTGAGAGGAGTAAAGTAATGGAGGCTAACTGAGAGGAGTAAAGTAATGGAGGCTAACTGAGAGGAGTAAAGTAATGGAGGCTAACTGAGAGGAGTAAAGTAATGGAGGCTAACTGAGAGAAATAAGGTAATGGAGGCTAACTGAGAGAAATAAGGTAATGGAGGCTAACTGAGAGGAGTAAAGTAATGGAGGCTAACTGAGAGGAGTAAAGTAATGGAGGCTAACTGAGAGGAGTAAAGTAATGGAGGCTAACTGAGAGGAGTAAAGTAATGGAGGCTAACTGAGAGGAGTAAAGTAATGGAGGCTAACTGAGAGGAGTAAAGTAATGGAGGCTAACTGAGAGGAGTAAAGTAATGGAGGCTAACTGAGAGGAGTAAAGTAATGGAGGCTAACTGAGAGGAGTAAAGTAATGGAGGCTAACTGAGATGAGTAAAGTAATGGAGGCTAACTGAGATGAGTAAAGTAATGGAGGCTAACTGAGAGGAGTAAAGTAATGGAGGCTAACTGAGAGGAGTAAAGTAATGGAGGCTAACTGAGATGAGTAAAGTAATGGAGGCTAACTGAGATGAGTAAAGTAATGAAGGCTAACTGAGAGGAGTAAAGTAATGGAGGCTAACTGAGAGGAATAACGTAATGAAGGGTAAAGCAATGCAAGTTACTGCAGACTCTTCACTCACCGTCATAGTGATGATCGTGATGCCGCTGATGCATCCCCATTTGTGGTGTGGAGGTGGGTGTGTGGTGCTGATGGTGATGACCCCCATCAGGGGGCTGATAGGGAGGTGGTGGACCCCCTTGCATCCTCTGGTGCGGTCCACCAGAGGAGAACATAGGAGGTGGTGGTATGGGCCCTATTTCACTAACGGCTATCGGCTCCTCATTGTTGTTGTTGCTGTTCTGTCTGAGGTGCATGGAGTAAGATGGAGGAAGAGTGGAGTGGAGATTCTGCTGCTGGTTCTGCAGAGCCTGGAGGGATATATGGTGGGTGGGGCCTAGCTTCACCATGGTGGAGCCACCACTATTGATGTGCACCACGTTGTTGTCCATGGGATGACTCATGACACTGACGGTGCTGACACTATTGCTGTTCACACTGGAGTGGTAATTGGGTGGGTTTCCACTGTGAGGGTAATTGTTGTACTGAGAGTTACTAGGGGTATAGTTATTATAATTATTATAGGAGGAGGAGGAGGGAGGGTGCTGGTGGTTGTTCTCGTACTGTGACATTGCCAGGCGAGAGTTCTGCTGGTTGAGCAGTTCTGGTGGTAGCACCTGTACACCGCCTCTCATATCACCTGTAGGAGAGACCGAGCAATAAGGACTGTGCCTGTAGCTAGACTGTAGCGGTGAGAGAAGCTATACATTGCTAAATACAGTTTCAATTGCCTAGGTATAGTTTGGAATTATTAAACGGTTTCATTTTTTCAATCATATAAAAATTAGCTTTATAATTTGTTCTTATATGAATCGAAAATGTGGAACCGTTCAATAATTCCAAATTTACCCTAGTAACTATAACACTACTAATATTAGATGAAGAAGATGCTAGCGCTACAGAAACAAAAAGTGAAGGGCAGACTGACCGGTGATTCTGATGTCCTGGTGCTGTTGGTCATGAGAGTGTGTCTCAGTGGGGGGGTGAGAGGAGCTTACAGTGGTGGAAGACATGGTCACAGCGGTGGAAGAGGAGGAGGAAGAGTGGGGGGAGAAGCAGCTGCCTCCCTCCATGCAACCGTTCATACCCTCCATTTTGTCTCCTGTAAAACAAACAAAAGTTAATATAACATTCTGTGAAATTGAGTTGGGATTATTAACTATTAGCATCATTAATTTAAATGTATATTGAATAAATAGTCTATAGCTATGCATTATATGGTCAATAAATAGATTCTGAAATTAATTAAGCTAGGTAGTAAAACACTTGTTATAAAAGGAACACAAAATATACAGTTAAAAAAACTAAGACTTTCATCAAATACAAAACACTTCAGTTAAAAATACACTTTGTTAATGAAAATATAAATGTAGATTACAATTAGTAACACATTATTCTGTAGCTACAACACAATTATGTAAAACACAGATTAGTGAAATAAAAACCTTCCTTGTATAAATACTATCTAAGTTCTGTCCGGGATTGTTCTGTAATTTCTTTGATATCCAACACAGTTAGTAAAAACTTGCACACACCACAACAACAACTGCTCTCTAACCCTGAGCAGGTGGTGTAGCACAGTCCATCTTGCCAATGTTGTCCCACACGTCATTCATCTGAGAATTAACCACCTGCCAATCCTTGCTCTGCTTATCCCCATCCTCCTCATACTTGCCAATGGTGTGGTTCAAGTCGCCAACTTCAGAGATGGGGCTGGTGAAGAAAGATTCCACCCTGTCGTAGTCTTCGTCAGACTCCGTACAGTCGGAGCTTTCAAAACTCTCTTCGGATATCCGCAGGACAGTGTCATCTGGATGTGAAAGCAGCTGAACCTGCTCCTCTAAGACCTTCTCATAGTTCCTAATGATCTGGTCTGTGATGAACTCATTAGGTATCTCATCAGTTGGTGACACCAGTTGCTTGTCTCTGATGTGGATGGGGAACTTGCGCTTCCTCTCTTTAGACTCGCTCTTACCCGCAGGTGAAACAAGAGAATCTATTGTGCTGCTCTTCTTCCTAGATTTGGACTTTTTAACTGATGAACCTTTAGATTTCTTGCCTTTCTTCTTAGATTTGATGCTATTAGAATTATTTTCATTATCACATTTGGTTACCTCTGATGGCATAGAGGATAAATTAGGTTCTACTATCTCTGTTTTCTCAGGTGTATTTTGGTTGTTCATGCCACCATTTTGACTGGCATAACAATACCTACTGTAATCATCATAACAGTCACCAATAGTATCGTAGTAGAACTCATCTTCCTCTGTTATGCTGTTATTGTCTACCCTGATTACCCATCTCATGAGCTTCTTGTCTTGTCCGCTATCAGAGTTAGTGGCTTCAACATCGGAGAAAGTTTCCTCGGCAATATCTGAATTAGCACGGCTATCAAAATCTACAGAGTCTGCGTTGGTACTTTCAGGAGTTGCACTCATTGCTTCATCAAAGGAGATGATTTCTTCATCAGTGTCCCAGTCCTTCTCATTGCTCTCTTTAAAGGACTTTGTTCTCCTGACTTTATTGCCGAAGAGAACTGGCGGACAGCGGTTAGACCGGTCCATGACACTGTGGACCCTATTGAGCAGCCTGCGGTTGACTGCACTAGGTTTTCTGAAGAGGATCTTCTCTTTGATTGCAGCTATGTCTTTCTTGGGCATGGTTTTGAAATCGCTCACTGCCTCCTCTTCCACCACTGAAGGCACATCACCTATCGGCAACTCGTGATTATCGCAAAGCAATGAGCGCTTCCTGACGGGAGAGCTCTTGTTACCATTGCCAACATCGGAACTTTGTACTGAAGACACACCGACTATTGATAACTTACTACGCAGAAGGGGAGATATTTTTTCACCATTACAAGAAATAAAACACTTTGTTGTATCGCCATTAACCATTGCAGAGACATCATTAGGTTTAGATGTGGCATTACTGTTGTCTATGGATGTCTCATTAGATGCTCTCTGCACAATATCCCTACTAGAAAAATCACAGGAACTGGGAATATTAGCATAGGGATAGACTCTGCTAGCAGCACGAGCAGTGGCTGGACTGTGCAAAGTCACTCTGTCAGGTGTTTGAGGTACTACTGATGAAGATTGACAAACAAAGTTATGATAATTATTACCAGAATTTGAAGTTTCTGAGGATGGTGTCTCCTGGGAGTTTATAGAGGCACCTAACTTTCTAAGGTTAGACTGCAGACTTGATATAGATTGTTGTTTGTGAGCTATGATTTCCTGAGAGGATTTTCCATCCAAAGATACAGATCGTTCAGTTGGAGGAGCGTGCTGAATGATATTAGATACGAGTTGTTTTTCATCAGAGTTGCTCAGTCTCTTGCCGTTTTGTTTTCTCACTCTACTAGTGTTTTTACCTTTAGGTGGTTTAGAAGTTACTCTACTAATTTGATCAGGTGACACCCACTCCGCACCTGGCAGACTTTCTTTCAAACTAGCTTCTATTGCAGATTTATCATTCACAATCTGTCCACTTTCAACATTCCGGTCCCCTAAGAGCGCAGAGTTCCTTTTAGGAGCAGAAGTGAATTTCAAACCGGTCACTGGTTCGAAAGTTATGTAATCAACTGTTTTGACTGGTGGAATTTTCTCTTCACACGGAGATGTGGAACTGGCTCCAGCAGTGCTGTGGCTACGTTCAAATATCACAGGTCTAGCGTTGGGGCGAGGAAAAGTGTTGTTGTAAGGACCCTGAGACGTTTCCTGCAGGGACAACTGCGAGTTGTTGTGAGTGGGAGAGGACAAGTCGTTTTGCTGGAGGGAAGTGTAGACTCCTTCTGTACCCATGAAGGAGGCAGGTAGGTGGGAGGAGCGTGATCCCCACAGGGACACGTGTTCTCGCCTACGCCTTCCCAGAGTTAGGGATTTGACTTTATCTATCAGTGACATATCTACTGTTATAAGTTTTCACACGTACCACGATACACTAAAGTACACCTAATGCTAGCAATTTTAAAGAAAGACTGGTCACTCCTAAAGTAATTCACTGAACACATTTTATGCCATTTGATAAGAATATTGGTAAATAAAGTAAACCTGCAAGAGAGGAATATCAAATACCAAAAAACAGTCAACTTATAATAAACAAATAAATATGTGGCTTAGTTACGCAAGAATTGAACAAAGCTAATATTACTGTTATCAAAATAAAATGGACACACAGTTCCTGATAATAGCAGAAAAAAATCACACCATTAGCAGTCACCTACCATTGTCTGGAATGGTAGGCTACTCCATCAATATTGGTATTTACCAAATGTTAGAAAGTGACACCAAGACTGGTGCACTGCACTTAATTTTAAGTATCAACATATTAGAGTGTAAAGAAACTTGTTATTATAAAGATCTAATTTGAAGTTAGTTTAGTAAATGAGTTACCAGTAGAAAGAAGTGAGGGCACTTAGTGAATGACAACTTTACAAATAGGGATAGCACTCTACAGTCTCTGACACCACTAAACGGTAGGTAATGTGGCACACCAGGCAGGAGAGACATCATGAACAGATCATGTGCCAAATGAGACTAGAAAAAACAATTAGCAATTTGCTTGCAGTTAAGAATTAGCAATTTGCTTGCAGTTAAGAATTAGCAATTTGCTTGCAGTTAAGAATTAGCAATTTGCTTGCAGTAAAGAATTAGCAATTTGCTTGCAGTAAAGAATTAGCAATTTGCTTGCAGTAAATAATTAGCAATTTGCTTGCAGTTAAGAATTAGCAATTTGCTTGCAGTTAAGAATTAGCAATTTGCTTGCAGTTAAGAATTAGCAATTTGCTTGCAGTTAAGAATTAGCAATTTGCTTGCAGTAAAGAATTAGCAATTTGCTTGCAGTAAAGAATTAGCAATTTGCTTGCAGTAAAGAATTAGCAATTTGCTTGCAGTAAAGAATTAGCAATTTGCTTGCAGTTAAGAATTAGCAATTTGCTTGCAGTAAAGAATTAGCAATTTGCTTGCAGTAAAGAATTAGCAATTTGATTGCAGTAAAGAATTAGCAATTTGCTTGCAGTAAAGAATTAGCAATTTGCTTGCAGTAAAGACTTAGCAATTTGCTTGCAGTAAAGAATTAGCAATTTGCTTGCAGTAAAGAATTAGCAATTTGCTTGCAGTAAAGAATTAGCAATTTGCTTGCAGTAAAGAATTAGCAATTTGCTTGCAGTAAAGAATTAGCAATTTGCTTGCAGTTAAGAATTAGCAATTTGCTTGCAGTAAAGAATTAGCAATTTGCTTGCAGTTAAGAATGGTGTACTATCAGAGAAAAGTGTCACTGTGATCAAGTACTATCAGAGAAAAGTGTCACTGTGATCAAGTACTATCAGAGAAAAGAGTCACTGTGATCAAGTACTATCAGAGAAAAGAGTCACTGTGATCAAGTACTATCACAGAAAAGAGTCACTGTGATGATGTACTATCAGAGAAAAGAGTCCCTGTGATCATGTACTATCAGAGAAAAGAGTCACTATGATGATGTACTATCAGAGAAAAGAATCACTGTGATGACGTACTATCAGAGAAAAGAGTCACTGTGATGATGTACTATCAGAGAAAAGAGTCACTGTGATGATGTACTATCAGAGAAAAGAGTCACTGTGATGATGTACTATCAGAGAAAAGAGTCACTGTGATGATGTACTATCAGAGAAAAGAGTCACTGTGATGATGTACTATCAGAGAAAAGAGTCACTGTGATGATGTACTATCAGAGAAAAGAGTCATTGACTCATGCTTATTTTACAAATCACAGTTTTCTCATTTCTTATTATTTCCAAATTTTACAAATTTGTCGTTCATGAATGAACTACAACAGTACTACTCTACTATCAGATAGTAGTGATAGATAATGGATAACTGCGAGTGATAGTATCATCATGTAGTGATAGTATCATCATGTAGTGATAGTATCATCATGTAGTGATAGTATCATCATGTAGTGATAGTATCATCATGTAGTGATAGTATCATCATGTAGTGATAGTATCATCATGTAGTGATAGTATCATCATGTAGTGATAGTATCATCATGTAGTGATAGTATCATCATGTAGTGATAGTATCATCATGTAGTGATAGTATCATCATGTAGTGATAGTATCATTATGTAGTGATAGTATCATCATGTAGTGATAGTATCACTATCATGTTACAATAATTGAGATGTGCAAGAGTCATTACAGTTCAATTTATTGCAACATCTATTAGCTAATATTTAAATGTGTTACTTTTCTATTAGCTCATTCATTTCTCTTCATTGAATATTTATATCATATAATATATTTATTTGACAAAAATCAAGAAATTCTAGATCAAATTTTTGTAAATAGCAATTTAGATAAAAAATATAAAATTGAGTTAAAATAGCCTATAAAATAGAATATTAACTAAATAAAATAGAAATTTTATATAGCTACCTATACAGAATAAAATATCAAAAAAATATCCCGAATTAGTAATATTAATTAACATTCATTGCGATGAGAAACTGTGAAGAACATGAGTACAAGAAAATATTACACACCTAAATTAGAATTGAATAAGAACTCATAATTTTTTTAATAAAAATAAAGAAGCCAGAAATAACTTATATTACACATAGTAGACAGTGTAAACAACCAATATATCAATTAACCTATCATTGTAGTAGCTACAACACTAATTATAACAGATGGGCAATTAGCACTACCTGCACAAGGTGAGAAAGCTACAACAGTGAATTCCTCTCAGTTTTACTCTACACAGATGACTTACATAGCAGTGGGACATAATTTGAACAACATTGCAACGATATGATTACAAAGATAAATTATAATAGTATTTCTGTATACTTTATATGAACAAACAGAATCTAAAATGAAATATGCTACATGGTAGGGTATGTTCCGAGTTATCGAACAGTTCCACATTATCGATCATATAAGAAATTATAATTGCATATTTTTAACCTCTATGATCGATAATATGGAACCGATTAATAGCTCAGAACTACATGAAACTAGACTTTGGATCCAAAATGCCTTATCACCTGTAAGTGCCCTATCACCACCTGTAGGTGCCCTATCACCACCTGTAGGTGCCCTCTCACCACCTGCAGGTGCCCTCTCACCACCTGCAGGTTCCCTATCACCACCTGCAGGTTCCCTATCACCACCTGCAGGTTTCCTATCACCACCTGCAGGTTCCCTATCACCACCTGCAGGTTCCCTATCGCCACCTGCAGGTTCCCTATCGCCACCTGCAGGTTCCCTATCACCACCTGCAGGCTCCCTATCACCACCTGCAGGCTCCCTATCACCACCTGCAGGCTCCCTATCACCACCTGTAGGTTCCCTATCACCACCTGTAGGTTCCCTATCACCACCTGTAGGTTCCCTATCACCACCTGTAGGTGCCCTATCACCACCTGTAGGTGCCCTATCATCACCTGTAGGTACCCTATCACCACCTGTAGGTACCCTATCACCACCTGTAGGTGCCCTATCACCACCTGTAGGTGCCCTATCACCACCTGTAGGTGCCCTATCACCACCTGTAGGTGCCCTATCACCACCTGTAGGTGCCCTATCACCACCTGTAGGTGCCCTATCACCACCTGTAGGTGCCCTATCACCACCTGTAGGTGCCCTATCACCACCTGTAGGTGCCCTATCACCACCTGTAGGTGTCCTTACCTTCACCATTAGGAGAGGTGGGTGTCTCAGGTAGCAATATTCCCTTCTGCAGTAACTCCTCCTTGTTCACCCTCATGGAGATCTTCCTCTCCAGAGCTGGGGAAGAGAGAGAGAGAGCAATTAGTAACGACATGGGGAATGGGGAATAGGTAAGAGTGAGGGGACACTGTTTTAAATTGGTGAAAAAGAGGGTTAATAGTGTCCACATTACAACAGTTCTAAATCAACTTCTCTTCCATTCACCACAGACAGCTTCAGGATAGAGCTCCCCCTTAGTCATCCTATAACTACAGCACTTAGTCACTAGTATGTTATTTATGAGCCTATCTACTAGGCCTAACTAGTCACCAGTGTACTAGTGTCCTGCAAAGACAATGCCATCTACTAGCACATGACCAGTCACATGTACCAATAGAGTGGTACAGTGAGTGGCAAAATTAGTATAGAAATTTAGCTAAAGGATTAGAATATTAGAGTTAAGGGAGTGTGACACACCATTTAGAGGTGTAGAATTGAACAGGAAGTTGAATAGTAGTGAACATCAACTTGTATACGTAGCTAGTAAATAACTATGTACTAAAAATTATACAGCAGATGTGTGTAGACAGTACACAGCAGACCTGTACCCATACAGCTATACAGGGTGGCGCAAAAAAAGGAAACCCATTTTCAAATTAGTTTATTTTACAAACTATCAAAGCTAGAAAAATTCTAAAAACACAGTTTTATTGGTTTACTTTTTCTGCATCTATCTTGATAATCTGTTAAGTTACGACAAAAATTAAACATCCTTCAGCGAATTAAAAATATGGAAATGAAAAGGGCTTGCGCGAGGACGAAAAACACAAAAATGTTTATAATAGGATTAATTTATTTCCATATGGTAGTAGTAAAATTTGAATTCTACTGTCTTTCATTCAGTTGACGTTTTTGTCATGGACTCTTTCATTCATGGAAATACACCTTCATCACCAATCACGATATCTTCGACAAAAAGTGCATTTCTTTGCAGAAACCATTTTGCAAAATTTAAAAGGTGCGGTAAATCAGTTCTAAGAGTTCAAGCCTTACATGCATCTTAAAAGGATATCTGAAATCGTGTTTAACAATTTAGTGAAATGTGTCTTAAATGATGTATAATCCTTATACCTTCTGATTGATATTTTTGGGTTCTCAATAAACTGTTCATGACATTTTTTTTTAATGTTTTCATGTGTTCATTCTTTTCTCCTGCGACATGATCACTTTTGTTCAAATTTAAAGTGGTTTCTTCAGTTTTGAACTTATCAACATTTGTCAATATTGTTGGTTTTATTATTTTTACAGTTGGTGAAAATCTTTCCGGAAAGCGTTGTTCAAAATAAGGTTGAACCTGTGTAAAGCTTTCAGTGTTTAAAAAATTGTCACAACAAAAACTCTTTGTTCTTTTGAAAGGTGCATTTTGATGGTTTCGAATAGGAGATAAAAATTAACGGCGAAATTATTTTATAAAGATATCAATTTTACCTTCATAAACTAACTTTCAAATAGTGATTTTTTTTCTCTTATTTGATTTTTACATCCATATAAAATGAATTATAACGATCTATTATGATTTTTTTTCGTATATTTCGTACTCGAGCAATCCATTTCTATTCACATTTTTTAAATTCGCTGCTGAATGTTTAATTTTTGTCGTAACTCTTAACAAATTATTAAGATAGATGCAGAAAAAAAACAATAAAACTGTGTTTTTAGAAAATTTCTAGCTTTGATTGTTTGTAAAATAAACTGGTTTTAAAATGAGTTTCCTTTTTTTTTGCGCCACCCTGTATAGAATCACACAGCTGTATAGAATCACACAGCTATACAGAATCACACAGCTATACAGAATCACACAGCTATACAGAATCACACAGCTATACAGAATCACACAGCTATACAGAATCACACAGCTATACAGAATCACACAGCTATACAGAATCACACAGCTATACAGAATCACACAGCTATACAGAATCATACATCTATACAGAATCATACAGCTATACAGAATCACACAGCTATACAGAATCACACAGCTATACAGAATCACACAGCTATACAGAATCATACAGCTATACAGAATCACACAGCTATACAGAATCACACAGCTATACAGAATCATACAGCTATACAGAATCATACAGCTATACAGAATCACACAGCTATACAGAATCACACAGCTATACAGAATCACACAGCTATACAGAATCACACAGCTATACAGAATCACACAGCACTGTGTTCCAAGTCACTGTATGAGTTAGTTAAGTCAATTGGTGTCTAATAAGTAATTCACTTTAGAGTCAAAATGAACATCTCCCACTACTGTAAATTACACTCAATCTGTAGCATGAACTGACATGTACGAGATACATGCACTACATGTGTAGGGAAGAATGTATGTATTTAGTATAGTGTTCCAGAGTCATGTATTTAGCACACTATGTACGTGTTTCACAGTCATGTATTTAGCACACCATGTACGTGTTTCACAGTCATGTATTTAGCACACCATGTACGTGTTTCACAGTCATGTATTTAGCACACCATGTACGTGTTTCACAGTCATGTATTTAGCACACCATGTACGTGTTTCACAGTCATGTATTTAGCACACCATGTACGTGTTTTAGTCATGTATTTAGCACACCATGTACGTGTTTCACAGTCATGTATTTAGGTAGGTGTTTTTACACTCACATCTGCTCGCTGCCTCGAACTTGTCACTCTTCTTTTTCCTCTTCCACTTCCATGGCTTGAATAGTCTTCCTAGTGCCGATAGTTTACTCTTAGATGCTCTTTCTGGAGGGGGAGGGGATCGGGAGCCGTGCCCCATGATGGAGTCTGCTCCACTCACTCCGCTTATGCTCACTCCACGAGCTGCGCCGTTAGTCTTGTTCTTGCCTGAAATTAAAGGGGTGGCTAAGTTAAAAATGCCAATGAAAATTTAACAATAAAACAGAAATATAGAAGAGAAACAAATAAAATTCAAAGATAAACACATTAAATACATTCTAAAAACACACTAGACAAAGTTTATATTTACATTTATTAATGTTAAATGCAAAATAAAAATTATACACGCATTACTGTGTTATATTTTGTAGATATAGAAAGTCGCAATCATAGTGTGAACCCAATTTTATACATTGTAGTTATTATAGAGTCCTTTTTCGTCGCAATTGCCAACTTTAAGCATATTCACAGGTTTAACATCTGCCATTATCTATGAATGGTTATCGGTATAGCAAGAGTGCAGAATAATAGACAACAAATAAATAGGTAATTGCAGAGTATTTTCTATGGTTGACGTTATTACTCCAATACAATGCATGTACTTATTGAATGGCCTAAAAAGATAGAAAAGGGACCATTATAGGAAGGGTCAACAACTTGTGTAAGAACGTACTAAAGCCTATATCTGTTATCATTTGGAGCCACTTTTCTCTCTGACTGCTTCTTAAGAGTTCCTTGTATTTAATAGCGCCTTGGTGGCAAAGAAGACGTTAAACTCCCACTAAACTGGAACTACTACCAAGCTGTCAATTTAGTTTCAACTGCTTGGTACTTTTGAAACATTTGTATCTACTAAATTATCATTAGTATTTAGTAGATACTTGGATTTTATTTTCAATATAAATAGACACTATATTTAAATTGGTATCCATGATACCTGCAAGTACCATGAATAGCTACCACCTGCAGGTATCATGGATACCAATTAAAATAACAATTGTCTCCTTATATTAAAATAAAATTAAAGTACTTATCAATAACTTTTTATGAGTTACAAATGTTTGAATAATAGCAAGTAGTCAGATTGACAGTAGTGTTAAATTATCAGAAACTACAGAGTTTAGCGAGTTGATTGCAGGTAGACTAGTGTGGGTGACATGTAAGGTGAATGGCAAACACTCTACCTATGTCATAAAATGCTAATACTGTCTATATTTAAAAGCCTACAGTCACTCCCTGCAAGGGTGACACAGTCAACTGAACATGGCTATGCAGCTCACTAGGTACTAACTAGTGTGAGTTACGGGTTATTGGACAGTTATGCATTTGCAATCATAGAAGTACATAATTTAACATTTCAATTTGTTATTTTAATTGGTATCCATGATAATAATGTTGAATAATACATATTTCCTTATATGATCGAATATATACGTTGAAGAATTAATATTTACCTAATAACATATGGAATAAATTAGTAGAATTTAAAGGTTCAAAGAAAATCTGTTATTTTAAGTGGGATATTTATGTAAATGTAATATGATCGGAAAATTATTCAATACCATATAGATATTTCACTTAATACAATGAAAATTCTAGAACCATTCTCTACAAGTTGATGTGAAGTAGAGAAAAAAACATTGAAGGTAGGTGATCACTTACTAGTTTCAAAACTTAAAAACAGATAGTAACAAAATGTACGTGTTTCAATAACTATATAACAGATAGTGTACCATTAGGATTATAGGAACAATAGTTAAAATGGGTTAAAGTGTACTCTAATGGGAAATGTGAAACAGTTCAAGAGGCAGATATTGCAATATACAGAGTGTCTCAGAAAAAAAGGGAAAAAAAATTAATAAATCTCTAATCAAGAATTATAAACCAGTGTAGGCAAATAACTTGCAGAATATCTCTCTCGCTTTATAGCTGCATATCGTACATATACTGGACACAGGCACACACTTCAACATAACTTTTGTCCATGGAAGCAGTGGACCAAAGTTGATCCATCAACCAATGGGACAGGAATCACTAGCTATAATTTCCTTGGTTGCCTTTTTTCTGCGACACCCTGTAGTTACTAAATGCCACCTTCTGACTTGGGAAATACTCATGATGTGCACTTACAGTTATACCCTCTTATGCACTGTGAGTCATAGTGAGGGGACACAGTGCACATGAGTGAGTGCACACAGACACTACACATGTAAGTGTGTTAGTTACGCACACAGCCAATTGGTTCACATTCATCTGAATAGGCGTATATAAATACCTATTAGCCTTATTTACATTTTAATACACAAATGGTAAAAATAAGTAGAGTCTTGAGCTGTTACAGCAAGGGGAGATATTTAGTGTGTACAGTGTATACTACACACCCAGTGTGTAGTCATGGTATAATAACACGGTGTATAGTGTATACACCTACTTTGTTTTTAGCTAATGTTGCGTTAACAACTTTACATCAATCACTAGACACTAGTTTTAAATTAGTCTAGTGTGTCAATCGCTGAAAATGTAGCACCTAGCTACTACCACTAAAAACTACTTCAAAATTGTTAACTATTTTTAAATGCCATCACATATCAATTTCCTACAAATGGCAGTTTATAAAATTCCTATAACAACCAAAGCACTTCCCTAAAAAGCATCTCTAAATATTTATCGCTGAAATGCTAAATAAATGCAATACTGTAGATAGATAACGAGTTCACTAGTTTGTGTTGCAATAAGTGTGGCAAAGGAGAGCACAGACAGACATATTGCAAACAAACAGGAAGAGAAGCAAGGGACTTGGGAGTGGAAGACAAGAGAGCTATAGACACTGAACATGGTAAAAAAGGTGGTAGACTATAGGCAGTATCATAGAGAACTACATGACGGGAACTCGTAGAATGCACATCTTCGCCGCCACTTATATATGACCTTGACCTTTGACCCGATCGCTCGCAAAATCTTGGTGGGACCAATCGTCCCACCAAATTTCAGACGATTTGGTAGAATATTTTTTGAGTTATGCGAATAACAAGATGATAAATTAATACAGCCTAAAATATAACCCTCCACAATCTGCGAAGGTAACTATAAAACTACAAATTATTCTAAAGACAGTAGCGTTAGTACTACCTTCTTATAAACTTGTCCATAGTTTATATAGCAATATGTCGAAAATAATGAGGCCAGTTTCAACTAGAAGACATGGCCAAATCATCAAAATCGTATTTTATTGATTTAACTCCAACTTTAATTAAAAAATGTCACCAGAGTACCAGATGATAGACATGATATGAATTAGTTGTCTCAATTAGAATCTATTAACAGGAGTAGAAAGTGACTGAATGGCTGTGACACATAATATAGACTCACTTTCTTCTGTAATGACACTGTAACCATCTATTGACACTTTCCAGTCATTAATATTGATACTGAATAAACCGCATAATTATATCAGTGGTAATGTGATATATAAGGTGAGTTACGAATTATGGGACAGTTTCACATCTCCGGTCATATAAGATTATAATAATTATTTTTAAATTAATTTTAATTTACCGAATATATGAAACTGACCGATAATTCGTAACTTACCCTACAATTGAGTAAATTAATGCAATTGCTCACATTGTTTTTTAGTGTATGTGTTTAGGAGATAGTTGCCAGATGTCACCAGCCTGGGGCAAACACGCACCAGGGGCTACTATTTTGACCCCTAGGACATAGAAATAGCATTATCTACATACTTCATCTAACTCAGTACATTGCACCAGTGAAATAGAGATAGAGTTACAGTTACCACATGCCAACTAAATAACAGATAAAAAATTCTACAGGTGCAAGAAATAATTTACAACAACAAATATATTTTTTATAATTTTAATTAAATCCAGGATCGAATATTTCGATGGGTTTAAGAATTTTTTTCACAAGTTAATGAACGGTTACAAGTTAACTAGTTCACTAATTTGCCAGTGTTGGAAAGATGAAGTACAATACACAGTGAAGAAATGAAGTGATATACTGGAGAATGTGATGGTACAGGTGTTAAAAACTCTAGAGTAAAGGGACATGTACCATCGTACTGCTAAGTACAAACTAAATCTACAGTAACAGTCTGATAAAAAGAACAGAGGGGTAAGTTCGGGGTTATTGAACAGCTGCACATTATCACTGAGGCACGTAGGTATCATGGACAGGAATTAAAATATGTTTAAAAGTTGTACATTTTTTGTTTGTTATCGGAAATGTGGAACTGTTCGCTAACTCAGCTCGTACCCTAGAAGCAGATAGCTGCAAGCAGTGCTGTTCATGCCCACCAATTCAGCATTCCAAAGCAGTGACCATGAGATGTGTGATGGCTAGGGTTGTGACAATATGCTTTGTAAATCATAGATCTTAAGAATATCACAGAAGGAATGAAATGGTGGTGTAGAACCGTTCAATACATTATTTTTTATCATTGAATAACATTCCCAGGATCTATGACTTTCAAAGCATATTGTCATAGCCCTAGTCATGGTACACACTGAATTACAAGTTACAACTCACCCCAACCCAATTAGCTTAATAGTAATTCTATACATTATCTAATGGAAGTAATTGCTAATGGTACATTATAATTATAATTTGATTCATCAGGTGTAGTTGTTATTTACTTTAGAACCAGTGAGGTGGTGATTCGGAGTAATTTGAACAGGGTGGTGACTAGGTGAACAACACGAAGTGATGAGTGTAATGATGAGATAGTGATGAACAACATCAACGAGTAATGATGAACAACATCAACGAGTAATGATGAACAACATCAACGAATAATGATGAACAACATGAACAAATAATGATGAACAACATGAACAAATAATGATGAACAACATGAACAAATAATGATGAACAACATGAACAAATAATGATGAACAACATCAACGAATAATGATGAACAACATCAACGAATAATGATGAACAACATCAACGAATAATGATGAACAACATCAACGAATAATGATTAACAACATCAACGAATAATGATGAACAACATCAACGAATAATGATGAACAACATCAACAAATAATGATGAACAACATGAAAAAATAATGATGAACAACATCAACGAGTAATGATGAACAACATGAACGTGAATGAATAATGATGAGTATTATGAGGAGATAATAATGAGTGTAATGAGGAGATAATAATGAGTATTATGAGGAGATAATAATGAGTGTTATGAGGAGATAATAATGAGTGTTATGAGGAGATAATAATGAGTGTTATGAGGAGATAATAATGAGTGTAATGAGAAGATAATAATGAGTGTAATGAGGAGATAATAATTAGTGTAATGAGGAGATAATAATGAGTGTTATGAGGAGATAATAATGAGTGTAATGAGGAGATAATAATGAGTGTTATGAGGAGATAATAATGAGTGTTATGAGGAGATAATAATGAGTGTTATGAGGAGATAATAATGAGTGTTATGAGGAGATAATAATGAGTGTAATGAGGAGATAATAATGAGTGTAATGAGGAGATAATAATTAGTGTAATGAGGAGATAATAATGAGTGTAATGAGGAGATAATAATGAGTGTAATGAGGAGATAATAATGAGTGTTATGAGGAGATAATAATGAGTGTAATGAGGAGATAATAATGAGTGTTATGAGAAGATAATAATGAGTGTTATGAGAATATAATGATGAGCATCATGAGCATTGTGTGCCAGTGCATACCATACCTACCCCCTCATTACAAGGGTTCAGATACCACCTTAACTAAGGGGCCTAGTACCGACCTTGAGCCACCCTACTGGTATGGGCCCTCTAACCCCCTGTGGTAATTAGGGGTTAGCCTCTACCACCCTACTTGTATAACCCTATTTTAGAGGGCTACCTTGGTAGAGGGTAATTATGGGTTAGCCTCTACATTTACCAAGCTAGGGTTAAACTAACTAACAACGAAATCATCAATGGCTATGGTCATATTAAAGTTTATTGTTAAATGAATAAAAAAACATTGGTAAAATGTGTTACAATAAATCATACGAAACTAAACTACATTAAAATATGTTTGCGTATCAAGTAAAAAAATAACTCAAAAAAAAAAATTTTTTATCAGCAACAAATTTCACCATTATATTTCAAGGAGCATTTCTTAAATTCTTATTACCATTTCAATTATTAACTGTTGTGTTCGACTAGAATCTAGACAGACTTTCTTGGCCAACTTAGCCATTTTGTTTCCGGGTAACAGACGCACGAGATAGAAGGTCAAGTTGTGCAATACCGAGTAATTTGACCCTAGTGTCGTAACTAGTAATGCAATGAGTACTAGCACCATTAAATAGAACGATAAAGTTTCTTCTTATATGACCGAAAATGTGAAACCGACCGATAATTCGTAACTTATCCCAGCACTTGTTCTGCTATTTGTATTAACATCTGAAAAATAGTTTGTAGTTTGTAATGGGAATAATTATTGGCTAACTTTAACGTTCAGGATAAGTGCCCATAAATAAGGAAATTAGCGAGGGTATCGTAACAGTACTAGCAATATCCTAACACTAGGGTACGGTAGACAGGATGCAGTACACCATCAAACAAGAAGCATGAGAAGGATATGGAAACAAAGGATTAGAAAATTTAGCCAAAACGGAGAGTTGAACTATCAGAAAATAAGAATTTTTGAGATTTCCCATTTGTGACGAAATAAATATATTTGATAAATTGGTAGTTGATCAGAATGCGAAATTGATGAAATTATATCCAAAAATAAAAACTTACGAAATTGATTTATTTATATTGGATTAAAAGATGTAAATAAATTATAGAATTAAATGTGTTCAAGTTAAATTAGTAGTTTTAATTAATTAGTTAATAGATTGTAACCCACTGGTAATTGGATGATGAAGCTAATGAATTAATTATCACCTTTTAAAATCAATTATAAAGAAAGATAAACAATGTAGAGTAATTAAACGTACACATTTTATGCCAACAATTCACAAATAAATCGTTAAAATGCTAAAATAGCAATAAAATGTAAAAACATGGAGATGATTGGTTACCAAACATTACTTATTCGATTTGCTTCCATTTATTAAAAAAAATACATAAACTACTCCATGTTGAAGATAATGAAGATGGTGAATAATATCATGAACGCAAGAAAGCTTCTCAGTGCATGCCTATCTATCCTATTTCACCTAGCAGACATTACATAGTATCACTAGGTGTAAGGGTAACTGTCTCACCTAGTAGACATTACATAGTATCACTAGGTGTAGGGTAACTGTCTCACCTAGCAGACATTACATAGTATCACTAGGTGTAAGGGTAACTGTCTCACCTAGCAGACATTACATAGTATCACTAGGTGTAAGGGTAACTGTCTCACCTAGCAGATATTACATAGTATCACTAGGTGTAAGGGTAACTGTCTCACCTAGTAGACATTACATAGTATCACTAGGTGTAAGGGTAACTGTCTCACCTAGCAGACATTACATAGTATCACTAGGTGTAAGGGTAACTGTCTCACCTAGCAGACATTACATAGTATCACTAGGTGTAAGGGTAACTGTCTCACCTAGCAGACATTACATAGTATCACTAGGTGTAAGTGTAACTGTCTCACCTAGCAGACATTACATAGTATCACTAGGTGTAAGGGTGACTGTCTCACCTAGCAGACATTACATAGCATCACTAGGTGTAAGTGTAGTGAAGAGCGGAAATTTCGGTTTCGGAATAAATGAAGATTATTTTGAAACTCCTAACATAAATGATCGTTATGTAGTTTGTTGCATCCGCTGGTTTGTTGTACTGTTCACTTCATGATTATTTAATGATCCTATAGGGACAGTTCGGGGAACGGCACGCCCCCTGTACATCTAACTGATCATTTTTATTTATACCTGAGTCTTAAAGTTCCAAGACCGAATTTCCCGCTCAAATCTCACGTTAAATAAGTAAATTATGTCAAATAAACGTAACATTAGTAATAAATTACTAATGTTAAAACGGTTAATAATGTTATCCACCTTTAATAAATACACTACACATTTTCGTACTCATAATTTCAACTTTTTCAATTATTGTTCTTTAAAAAAACCATATAAAACGAGAGAATTTTTTTGCTAGAACCAAAGATAGCATCTATCTCACCTAGTAGACATTTCATAGCTCATCACTAGGTGTCAGTGCACTGCTAACTAGGTTATAGATAGACTCTAACTAGGAAAAGATTAACTAGCACTAGTAAGACTTCATCTGCTAACGTGACCAAGAAACACTCACAGCTACAGTACAGAAGAAACAAACATTCGAACAGTGAACTAATTTCACTTTTCCAAAAATGAACTGATTGTAAATTTGTAGATGCTTTGAAATTTATCTGGGTACACGAGGACAAATTTGTAATTACAGGAAATTATAAGTGATTAGAAAAAATAATATAATGCAGTGACTCTTTTCTCTGATAGTACATCATCACAATGACTCTTTTCTCTGACAGTACATCATCACAGTGACTCTTTTCTCTGATAGTACATCATCACAGTGACTCTTTTCTCTGATAGTACATCATCACAGTGACTCTTTTCTCTGATAGTACATCATCACAGTGACTCTTTTCTCTGATAGTACATCATCACAGTGACTCTTTTCTCTGATAGTACATCATCACAGTGACTCTTTTCTCTGATAGTATATCATCACAGTGACTCTTTTCTCTGATAGTATATCATCACAGTGACTCTTTTCTCCGATAGTACATCATCACAGTGACTCTTTTCTCCGATAGTACATCATCACAGTGACTCTTTTCTCTGATAGTACATCATCAGAGTGACTCTTTTCTCTGATAGTACATCATCACAGTGACTCTTTTCTCTGATAGTACATCATCACAGTTACTCTTTTCTCTGATAGTACATCATCACAGTTACTCTTTTCTCTGATAGTACATCATCACAGTGACTCTTTTCTCTGATAGTACATCATCACAGTGACTCTTTTCTCTGATAGTACATCATCACAGTGACTCTTTTCTCTGATAGTACATCATCACAGTGACTCTTTTCTCTGATAGTACATCATCACAGTTACTCTTTTCTCTGATAGTACATCATCACAGTGACTCTTTTCTCTGATAGTACATCATCACAGTGACTCTTATCTCTGATAGTACATCATCACAGTGACTCTTTTCTCTGATAGTACATCATCACAGTGACTCTTTTCTCTGATAGTACATCATCACAGTGACTCTTTTCTCTGATAGTACATCATCACAGTGACTCTTTTCTCTGATAGTACATCATCACAGTGACTCTTTTCTCTGATAGTACATCATCACAGTGACTCTTTTCTCTGATAGTACATCATCACAGTGACTCTTTTCTCTGATAGTACATCATCACAGTGACTCTTTTCTCTGATAGTACATCATCACAGTGACTCTTTTCTCTGATAGTACATCATCACAGTGACTCTTTTCTCTGATAGTACATCATCACAGTGACTCTTTTCTCTGATAGTACACCATCACAGTGACTCTTTTCTCTGATAGTACATCATCACAGTGACTCTTTTCTCTGATAGTACATCATCACAGTGACTCTTTTCTCTGATAGTACATCATCACAGTGACTCTTTTCTCTGATAGTACATCATCACAGTGACTCTTTTCTCTGATAGTACATCATCACAGCGTTTTTTCTGATAGTACTTAGGTATACTTTTTAATCAGAGATTTAAGCAAAAATAATTAACTATATAATAATTAAAATGATCTCTAACGCCAAAACCAAGTAGCTTAAATATTTTGAAACTTCAAATCATTTTAAATGAAACTGTAACTTCATTCCAAATAAAAATCTAACTGAATCAACAGCAAGGGCAAGATAGTGAGTAAAGGAAGTGCATTATATCACGTACGTAAAGGTGCCAGTATGCAGCTACTGCCCGACAGTAGGGTGAACTGTGCTATCTGATGTATTAGCTATGCACGTACTGCTTATCAGTAGCGATAGCTTATCAGAGATAAGAAGGCTTATCAGTAGCACCTTAGTTTTAACAGTTAAAACTCACTCTTTTTCAAACTAAGTATTCTTAATATTTCGATAGGCATTGATATAAGATTTGATGTTATAATGATATTATCAATGTAAAAAATAAATACATTAGTTCACAATATTTTCACTGAAAATAAAGATAACGACGAAGACCGTTTGATTATCTATGTGGACCAGGAGAAAAGGAATATTTCACAGATAATACAGTAGAGTTCATAGAATCAGAACAGGACATTATTTGAACATTCGAATTTGGACTCATGCTATTTCGATATGAAAGTACAGTTTATGAAGTTGAATGTGGTGCTTATTATACTCTCTCTATTTAGATTGTAATTAGTTTAAAATGATATAATCTTTGGTTATTAAAATGTTGATAAATTGAATAAGGAAGAAAATTACTTTGAATTTTGTGCGAGAACATGATAAAACAAGTGGTTAGAGGAGTAGATAAATTTGGTCTAATCCTAAAGTCTAATATTTGCATGTCTAGTGAGTACAGTGCATGTCTAGTGAGTACAGTGCATGTCTAGTGAGTACAATGCATGTCTAGTGAGTACAGTGCATGTCTAGTGAGTACAATGCATGTCTAGTGAGTACAATGCAAGTCTAGTGAGTACAATGCAAGTCTAGTGAGTACAATGCATGTCTAGTGTGTACAATGCATGTCTAGTGTGTACAATGCAAGTCTAGTGAGTACAATGCATGTCTAGTGTGTACAATGCAAGTCTAGTGAGTACAATGCATGTCTAGTGTGTACAATGCATGTCTAGTGTGTACAATGCATGTCTAGTGTGTACAATGCAAGTCTAGTGTGTACAATGCATGTCTAGTGTGTAGAGCTGAGGAGAAAGTAATTTGGGACAGACTCCAGTAAAATAAATTAGACCATTTAGAGTAAAAAGTTACTTTGTAACTGTAACAGAGTTACAATGTTACTTTGTAACTGTAACAGAGTTACAATGTTACTTTGTAACTGTAACAGAGTTACTATGTTACTTTGTAACTGTAACAGAGTTACAATGTTACTTTGTAACTGTAACAGAGTTACAATGTTACTTTGTAACTGTAACAGAGTTACAATTTTACTTTGTAACTGTAACAGAGTTACAATGTTACTTTTAACTGTAACAGAGTTACAATGTTACTTTGTAACTGTAACAGAGTTACAATGTTACTTTGTAACTGTAACAGAGTTACAATTTGAACCTTCAGATTAATAGTGACATGAAAAGTGAAGGTAATTAGCAATTAATCATTTAGTAGAAAGAGTATTGCGAGTATTTCCTGAGAGTATTTCCTGAGAGTAAAGAATAACTCAAGTAATACTTATAATATCTTTACTAGCTATGACTAAGATATTCATGTCTAAAATAACACCTGTGCAAATAAGTACGAGTGATACAGCTAACATCTGCCATCAACTACCAGTAATAAATAGTACTATAGACTAAAAAAATCATATTAGGCAATAGTTTAATCAAAGTAAGTTACGAATAATCGGTCGGTTCTACATCTTCGGTCATATAATATAAAACTATATAATTAAAATAAAAAATTGAATAATTATTATCATGTCCCGTTTCTTATAAAACCGAAACTTTGAAAGCGACCAATTATTCGTAACTGAGGTGATGTTATTCTTAACCTTTGTGTTTTAGAAGAACAAAGATTAAATAAATATATATGTTCAATTATGAAAAAAGTGAACCAGTATGTATTACTAGACAATATACATTAACCGTATCAATAATGTATATCCACATTATACTTTGTAAGAGTGAAATCATGATGGAACGCAATGAACAAATCTGAACACATTGCCCCTTACGAATAACTACCGAGAGATGTGCACGGTAATAGAGTGACTGACTGCACGGTAATAGAGTGACTGACTGCACGGTAATAGAGTGACTGACTGCACGGTAATAAAGTGACTGACTGCACGGTAATAAAGTGACTGACTGCACGGTAATAGAGTGACTGACTGCACGGTAATAGAGTGACTGACTGCACGGTAATAGAGTGACTGACTGCACGGTAATAGAGTGACTGACTGCACGGTAATAGAGTGACTGACTGCACGGTAATAGAGTGACTGACTGCACGGTAATAGAGTGACTGACTGCACGGTAATAGAGTGACTGACTGCACGGTAATAGAGTGACTGACTGCACGGTAATAGAGTGACTGACTGCACGGTAATAGAGTGACTGACTGCACGGTAATAGAGTGACTGACTGCACGGTAATAGAGTGACTGACTGCACGGTAATAAAGTGACTGACTGCACGGTAATAAAGTGACTGACTGCACGGTAATAAAGTGACTGACTGCACGGTAATAAAGTGACTGACTGCACGGTAATAAAGTGACTGACTGCACGGTAATAAAGTGACTGACTGCACGGTAATAAAGTGACTGACTGCACGGTAATAAAGTGACTGACTGCACGGTAATAAAGTGACTGGCTGCACGGTAATAAAGTGACTGACTGCACGGTAATAAAGTGACTGACTGCACGGTAATAAAGTGACTGACTGCACGGTAATAAAGTGACTGACTGCACGGTAATAAAGTGACTGACTGCACGGTAATAAAGTGACTGACTGCACGGTAATAAAGTGACTGACTGCACGGTAATAAAGTGACTGACTGCACGGTAATAAAGTGACTGACTGCACGGTAATAAAGTGACTGACTGCACGGTAATAGGGTGAGTGACTGCACGGTAATAAGGTGAGTGACTGCACGGTAATAGGGTGAGTGACTGCACGGCAATAGGGCTACTGACTGCACGGTAATAGGGTGAGTGACTGCACGGCAATAGGGCTAGTGACTGCACGGCAATAGGGCTAGTGACTGCACGGCAATAGGGCTAGTGACTGCACGGCAATAGGGCTAGTGACTGCACGGCAATAGGGCTAGTGACTGCACGGTAATAGGGCTAGTGACTGCACGGCAATAGGGCTAGTGACTGCACGGCAATAGGGCTAGTGACTGCACGGCAATAGGACTAGTGACTGCACGGCAATAGGGCTGGCTAGTGACTGCACGGGAATAGGGCTGGCTAGTGACTGCACGGGAATAGGGCTAGTGACTGCACGGGAATAGGGCTAGTGACTGCACGGGAATAGGGCTAGTGACTGCCCGGCAATAGGGCTAGTGACTGCCCGGCAATAGGGCTAGTGACTGCACGGCAATAGGGCTAGTGACTGCACGGCAATAGGGCTAGTGACTGCACGGCAATAGGGCTAGTGACTGCACGGCAATAGGGCTAGTGACTGCCCGGCAATAGGGCTAGTGACTGCCCGGCAATAGGGCTAGTGACTGCCCGGCAATAGGGCTAGTGACTGCCCGGCAATAGGGCTAGTGACTGCACGGCAATAGGGCTAGTGACTGCCCGGCAATAGGGCTAGTGACTGCCCGGCAATAGGGCTAGTGACTGCACGGCAATAGGGCTAGTGACTGCACGGCAATAGGGCTAGTGACTGCACGGCAATAGGGCTAGTGACTGCACGGCAATAGGGCTAGTGACTGCACGGCAATAGGGCTAGTGACTGCCCGGCAATAGGGCTAGTGACTGCACGGCAATAGGGCTAGTGACTGCACGGCAATAGGGCTAGTGACTGCACGGCAATAGGGCTAGTGACTGCACGGCAATAGGGCTAGTGACTGCACGGCAATAGGGCTAGTGACTGCCCGGCAATAGGGCTAGTGACTGCACGGCAATAGGGCTAGTGACTGCACGGCAATAGGACTAGTGACTGCACGGCAATAGGGCTAGTGACTGCACGGCAATAGGGCTAGTGACTGCACGGGAATAGGGCTAGTGACTGCACGGGAATAGGGCTAGTGACTGCCCGGCAATAGGGCTAGTGACTGCCCGGCAATAGGGCTAGTGACTGCACGGCAATAGGGCTAGTGACTGCACGGCAATAGAGTGACTGCACGGCAATAGGGCTAGTGACTGCACGGCAATAGGGCTAGTGACTGCACGGCAATAGGGCTAGTGACTGCACGGCAATAGGGCTAGTGACTGCACGGCAATAGGGCTAGTGACTGCACTCACAGTGACCTGGTTACAAATGGCCTAGTGTACTATAGAGTCTGCACACGCGAGCCTGCTGTTATACTCCTAATTGCTACATAGAGAGGAAATGAGGGAGCATTTCGCAAAGAAAATAAAAAACTGAAAAGGAGAAAATGCACCCACAGTCAGGTCAGATTGTGAAAAAATGAACAGTAATATGAAAACAACTAAGTAAGATGATAAAAAATGATATGCATTAAAAAACACAAAAAATGTAAGAAAATACATAAAATGTATAATGGCATACGGAAAACGTATCGGTATCTAGGATACGCAGTTTGAAAACGTATCGGTATCTAGGATACGCAGTTTGAAAACGTATCGGTATCTAGGATACGCAGTTTGAAAACGTGTCGGTGTCTAGGATACGCAGTTTGAAAACGTGTCGGTATCTAGGATACACAGTTTAAAAACGTGGCGGTATCTAGGATACACAGTTTAAAAACGTGTCAGTATCTAGGATACGCAGTTTGAAAACGTGTCTGTATCTAGGATACGCAGTTTGAAAACGTGTCTGTATCTAGGATACGCAGTTTGAAAACGTATCGGTATCTAGGATACGCAGTTTGAAAACGTATCGGTATCTAGGATACGCAGTTTGAAAACGTGTCGGTATGCATTGGAAGTGTGAAAGATACTTAGTTTGATGCTTCAATTGATAACAAATACATTAACAATAATCGACAAGTCAGTTTCACTGCGCAAGCAAGGTCAGGGGTTCGTATTTTTTGACCCATATTATAGTTGTAAAAATATTTTCTTCACGTTTGACCTTTGACACATCTTGATGAGTATATAGTACATGTACCTATGGACACTGTGTATACCTACAGCACTGAATGAAAGAAACAAGTAATATACAAACCTACAGGTGGAAATAATGGCCCCTGGACACCAGGTAGAGCAAATAATAAACTCTATGTTGATATTAATTACACCGGAAGCTACATCAGCTAACGTCAAACAAATACACTGACACAGTAATGAATGAAATGACGCATTCACTATCTATCACGTCACGACTTCAACATATACCATATCTATGACGTGAATACTCGACATATTTTATACCTATGACGTCTTGACTCTTAAAATACTTTTCATCTTTGACGTCATGACTCTTAATCCACATCTTTGACATCAGCATTCTTTTCCCTATGCCTTCATATCTATGACGTCAGCATACTTCATTTTATCACACTCCACGTGATGCATTAATGAAGACGCTTTTCATATCACAAGTCACATGACCATCATCTAAAATGATCTATCATTTACCATCTAAAATGATATATGATTTGCCATCTATAATAATCTATGATCTAATTTGAAGATGCATATGTTAGACTATGACCATTTTAATTAGACAAGCTTCAGTTTAGAATTATTTAAGAAACTAATGGGATATGTTAATTAATATTAATAAGATGAATATATTCCCTTCTATTAATAAGGGAATGTTCCCTGGTCAGTACACCGGGTAATAACAAACTCTTTCTTACCTTTGGTTGTACGAGAAATACTGAGCAAATCACTGAGGGAAACGGAGGAGCTTTTATTTTTAGCGCCTAAAGTGGAGGGAAGGGACTGTCCCTCCGTCTCCAGGAGGGAAGTGGAGGAGTACATGGTGGAGATGTTGTGGAGCTGGTGGGGGGTGATGAGTTGCTCCAGACCCCCAGATGTGGAGGTGGTTGGGTAGTTGTTAGTAAGTGGGGAGTTGAAGAGGGGGAGAGTGTTGGAGGAGAAGGAGCTGTGAGGCTTAGTGGCTTCACTGGCGGAGACAGGCACAGAGTGGGTGCGACTGTGGATGCCATTAGCTGCCCCCATCCCTATGAGGTTCACACCGTACTTCTCCATCCTCTTCTCTATGGGACTGTCTTCCTTACCGTCCACTCCATCCTCACCCTGCCTCGCACCAGCCTCACTACTCATCATCTCATTCATGCTGAGGCTAGAGGCGATCAAGTTGCGCTTCTGCTCAAAGTTTAGGTGGTCCAGAGAGTTGGAGCGTTGTGGTCCCTCTTTGGCTTTATCGGGCAATGCCCCATCACCGGGCAAACGCATCATAGACTGACCTGGACCATCAGGTATCGTTGAAGCGGGTCTGCGAACACTGGGGCTGTTGTTACTTCCCTTCTTCTCCCCATTCTTAGTGAAACGGCCCACTTTAATGCCCATGATGCCCGTCCTTCTCACCCTCTTCATTTTACTCCCTTTGGTCTGAGGGGAAGCCGTAGCTGCCACTTCTTCCCCCGGAACAAACCCATTGGACGGAGTCTCCCCGTAAATAGTTGAAGGCAAGGAGTGGGCATTGGGTGAGGATCTGGGCAGAGTGGCCCCATACAGTGACCCATCATACTGCCTCATGTACACGCCCTCACTCTCCAGAGTCCTGTTGTACCTCTCTATCTCCTGGTAAGCACCCTCACCCCCACCATGGTGGAGAGACTGTCTCAAGGTTGCTTCACTGAGGGTGTAGAACTTCTTGCGCTCCATCGTCTCCTCCGCTACCATGTCCTCTTTCTTCCTTCGGCCGCTGCTGCCGTCCGGCTCTCCTCTGAAAATTTCTGCTTGCGTTTTTGTGTCTGTGTCGTTTGGAGCATGTTTGATCGAAGCGGGCACACAACTAGCCATTTGCAGCGGGCAAACTCCACTAGAGAGGCCCAAGCAGCCTCGGTAACTAGTCACAGATTCCTGGTCACGTCACCATTGTGTTGACATGTTACATAAAAAATACCTAATTATGGATATGAATAAAACTCTGCAACTGCAGTGTGCAGTTCAGTAAAATAAAGGAACTGGCAACAGAGAGCAGTATTGATGAAATAAAGAGAAAAAAGGAAAATCACATACAGTCATTTCCCCGGATCCATAATTATTAAACAAATTATTGAACCAATGAAAATAAAAACATTTCTAGATCTGATAAAAAGCTTTCGATGTATCTGAAATGAACCGTAGATATATAAATCAGTAAACAAGAAAGAACGTGTCACTTCACAGCTAAACAATGTAGGGGTAAGTTACGAATTATCGGTCAGTTTCACATCTTCAGTCATAGAAGAAAAAACTACATAGTATTTATTTTAATTGATATCTAAGATACCCGCAGGTATCATGGATACTAACTTAAATAAAAAATTAAATAATAATTATTATATAGTTTTTTTTTCTAATGTGACTGAAAATGTGAAACTGACCGATAATTCGTAACTTACCCTACTTCACTTTGGAAACTCTCTCCTGACGATTGCACTGTACATCTCAGACTAACTACATTCTCTAAAAAAGAGCCCCGCAAGACGTGAGGCAGGCACAAAGGGACGCTTTTTAGCAGCAGCTGTGAGTGTCCACACCCAACAGGTATGGACAGCGGTCACTTGAAGAAACCATAACACATTAACCCAAACTCCTTTGCATGATATCCTCATTGCACACCACTATACCCGTGAATGAGTATACCATAACTCAAACATCTAAAGGATAAGACGAATTGGTTAGAGTTCAGAGCTGTGGATTATAGCCCCAGGTGATCTTTTGAACGCTGGATAGATAGATACACCAACAGTCTCACAAAAGTATGTACGTCTGTAGTACCACCTATATTTAAAAAGAACACACTAAACTATCTCACTTTAGCCAGTGCAGGCAATAGCATCACAATTAGACAAAGAAACACAGTGTGTACACTTCACTGCAGGCATCTAACTAATGGTAATATAGGCACAAGTGACTGCTGCACAGAGAGCAGAGCGACGCACCACCACTCACCACAGAGAGAAAAAGACACTGAATTAATATACCTTGTGGGTCCTTTACTTCTACGCGATACGATAACGCACGCACGCACTCACACACGCACCAACGGAACAGAGAATCATTTGGATGGTTACGCACGCTCTCATTACGCCTGGAATGTGTCGCACAGATACAGGCACACACTTGCAGAACAAAAGCAGTCACCAAAGTGATACTAAACGTATCTGTGATACCGCTAAAAGAATCACATATACAAAAGCAGTCACCAAACTGATACTAAACGTATCTGTGATACCGCTAAAAGAATCACAGATACAAAGCAGTCACCAAACTGATACTAAACGTATCTGTGATACCGCTAAATGAATCACAGATACAAAGCAGTCACCAAACTGATACTAAACGTATCTGTGATACCGCTAAATGAATCACAGATACAAAGCAGTCACCAAACTGATACTAAACGCATCTGTGATACCGCTAAAAGAATCACAGATACAAAGCAGTCACCAAACTGATACTAAACGTATCCATGATACCGCTAAAAGAATCACAGATACAAATCAGTCATCAAACTGATACTAAACGTATCCATGATACCGCTAAAAGAATCACAGATACAAAGCAGTCACCAAACTGATACTAAACGTATCTGTGATACCGCTAAAAGAATCACATATACAAAAGCAGTCACCAAACTGATACTAAACGTATCTGTGATACCGCTAAAAGAATCACAGATACAAAGCAGTCACCAAACTGATACTAAACGTATCTGTGATACCGCTAAATGAATCACAGATACAAAGCAGTCACCAAACTGATACTAAACGTATCTGTGATACCGCTAAATGAATCACAGATACAAAGCAGTCACCAAACTGATACTAAACGTATCTGTGATACCGCTAAATGAATCACAGATACAAAGCAGTCACCAAACTGATACTAAACGTATCTGTGATACCGCTAAATGAATCACAGATACAAAGCAGTCACCAAACTGATACTAAACGTATCCATGATACCGCTAAAAGAATCACAGATACAAAAGCAGTCACCAAACTGATACTAAACGTATCTGTGATACCGCTAAAAGAATCACAGATACAAAGCAGTCACCAAACTGATACTAAACGTATCTGTGATACCGCTAAAAGAATCACATATACAAAAGCAGTCACCAAACTGATACTAAACGTATCTGTGATACCGCTAAAAGAATCACATATACAAAAGCAGTCAACAAACTGATACTAAACGCATCTGTTATACCGATAAAAGAATCACAGATACAAAAGCAGTCACCAAACTGATACTAAACGTATCCATGATACCGCTAAAAGAATCACAGATACAAAAGCAGTCACCAAACTGATACTAAACGTATCCATGATACCGATAAAAGAATCACAGATACAAAGCAGTCACCAAACTGATACTAAACGTATCTGTGATACCGCTAAAAGAATCGCATATACAAAAGCAGTCAACAAACTGATACTAAACGCATCTGTGATACCGATAAAAGAATCACAGATACAAAAGCAGTCACCAAACTGATACTAAACGTATCCATGATACCGCTAAAAGAATCACAGATACAAAGCAGTCACCAAACTGATACTAAAGGTATCTGCGATACCGCTAAAAGAATCACAGATACAAAAGCAGTCACCAAACTGATACTAAACGTATCTGTGATACCGATAAAAGAATCAAATACAGGCAAACACTTGCGGAACAAAAACAGTTACAAACTGATACTAAAAGTAGCCGTGATACCGCTAAAAGAATCAGATATACACCTAAAAGAATCCAGAGAATTATTTGTAGTAAAATAGCACATATGAGGTGACCCATGACGCATTCAGAGTATAATGAACAGAACTGCAGTGAAATTAATGACATACGGTAAATGTATGTCATAATAGATACTGTAAATAGCCATTGTGTTACTATATAATATCTTTATATTAACTATAATGGCATGAACTAATAGTCAGAATACAAAGGGTATCCTATAATCATTTTACTTATTATTTAAAATAGCTATTATTTAATAAGAAAAGACTGCCAAATAGTTTAGTAATATTCATTTTATAGATATGACTGTGGAAACACATATTTAAAGTAGAACATATGAATAATATATGTTATATATGCTAATGAAGGTGGATGTAACTTAATTCTACGTGACGGCTATTTTATCTTAATAAATTAGCATTAGTAAATTAGTGCGAGACCTACCTTGGTGTCTCTACTTTACTGGAGTAATTCACTCTGAGAGAACTGATTAGTGAGCACCTGTAGACATGCACAAATAATACTAAAACATAAAATACCATTTCACGAGAGAGTTAAAGTGGCTAATATTGTCAATGTGTTTTACAATTAATTAGTAAATAAATGTTTAATTAGTAAATTAAACATAGAAAATGCTGTGAATATGAAAGAAACACAGGCAGTCATTAAATGAAAACGGGAACAAATAACAATATATAAAATGGGCACAAATCAAAGTATAATGGGCAAGAATCAAAATAAAATGGGCACGAATCAAAATAAAATGGGCACGAATCAAAATAAAATGGGCACGAATCAAAATAAAATGGACACGAATTAAAATAAAATGGGCACGAATTAAAATAAAATGAGCACGAATTAAAATAAAATGGGCACAAATCAAAGTATAATGGGCACAAATCAAAGTATAATGGGCACAAATCAAAGTATAATGGGCACAAATCAAAGTATAATGGGCACAAATCAAAGTATAATGGGCACAAATCAAAGTATAATGGGCACAAATTAAAGTATAATGGACACGAATCAAAGTATAATGGACACGAATCAAAGTATAATGGGCACGAATCAAAGTATAATGGGCACAAATCAAAGTATAATGGGCACAAATCAAAGTATAATGGGCACAAATCAAAGTATAATGGGCACAAATCAAAGTATAATGGGCACGAATCAAAGTATAATGGACACGAATCAAAGTATAATGGGCACGAATCAAAGTATAATGGGCACGAATCAAAGTATAATGGGCACAAATCAAAGTATAATGGGCACAAATCAAAGTATAATGGACACGAATCAAAGTATAATGGGCACGAATCAAAATAAATAGATTATTATTACAGTTTAAAAAATCGTTGCAAGTCAAAACAATAGTTATACATATAACAGAAAACAACTAATATATACTAAATAAGTATAATTCTAATACTACATAGTTTATAATCAATACAATATTAAATGACACCAAATATTACAGGAGGGGCTGATAATTATTACAACCATTGACTTCACATACCAAATAATGAATAAAATTCACTAAATCACATAGTTCAATGTAGCATACAATATGTTATTGACGTGCATGCGTAGAAAGAGAGTATTGAGTGAGATAGGGTGGGTGCGAGTGGTAAGGACTCACCATGTTCACTATCCTCCTCCGGGTCACTGTAATAGGCCCACACCATCAGTTTGCCCAGGATGTTGCCCCTGTTTGCCAGGTCCTCTGAGGAGCCGTAGAGGTTACTATCCTCGTCAGAGTCGTGCTCCGTCATGGGAGCGGAGTAGTAAAAACCATCCTCCTCACACACACGTCCCTGGCGATCTGCCTGGGGCCGACCCGGTGGTTTGTGCGAGCACCGTGTCGGTAGGGAACGGGTCTTGAGCTCATGCTCCTGCTGGGCTAGAGTGAGGGGACTGACGGGTGCCGGTACAACCGGTGCTGTCAGGAGCAGTGGAGGTAGTTGGGGTGGTCCGTGTCTAGGGAGAGAGAGGCTCGTGTTGCTATAAGCGGGGGACATCCCTCCCATTGTCCGGGGTGTCCAAAGAGGTTGTTGCGGCTGCATCACCACCCCAGCCTGCTCACTGAGACTGGTGGGACACGATAGACTCCCCGGGCCTCCCATTGAGGGATGGGATGCACTGACGTCTTCGTGACCGGTCATGGATGGTGGGAGTCCGGCAGGTCCCACTCGTGGTTGTGGGGGTGGCATGTACTGCTGCTGGGGCTGGAATGGAGGGTACCGAGAGGTGGGCAGCTGCTTCGGGGGCTCAGATCTTGGGGCAGCATAATAAATGGGGGAGGAATGGGGGGAATAACTGTGAGCTGGTGGAGCCACTGGCACCATGTGTGGGGGGCGGGGGTGCGTGTAAGGGGTGGGTGCCGGTAAGGGAGGCCGAGGTGGTTGGTAGAGACCATGGTCCTCCGGGGGTGGCTCGTTCGGTAGCATTTGGGGGGATTATGCACGGGGGGTCATAGCACCAATTGCGAAATAGCGCTCAGAGTGAGCGAAAAAGCACTACCACTAAAGAGTCATAGTGAGTTTATTTGTCTCATATTAAGCTTCACTTAATATCTTTTTCTGCCTATGCACACAGTGTGGCAGAAACTCGGAAGTGCCATCCACATTGCCAACAAAACCAACTAAACAAAAGTTACACCGTCTAGTACCTAGAGAAGGGGTTAGTGGTTACTAAGTCATGATTAGTAAAATAAACTAATTATTCGGATAAACAATTGGAGAAGATATAGAGAAACATTATTTGCATCAATTTAGAAAAAAAATCTAGATAATAAAATCTACAATAATAGATCAACATCAATGAGTAAACTTTCGAAGGTAAGTTTTAGTTTTTAGAAACTGTTTCAACAATTCAAATCATACAACATATAAAAGTATTCATCTATCGACAATGACAAAAAGAAACATTTATAACTATTAAAAAATAATGTGAAATAATTTAGTTCAAAACTACTTTCAGTGTGAATTAATTTTAACCATATTGATTTCAATTAGAAATAGTAGAAGAAATAAGAAAACAACAGAACTGTAGATACAGAGCAAGAGTGTATAGATACACAGCAAGAGTGTATAGATACACAGCAAGAGTGTATAGATACACAGCAAGAGTGTATAGATAGACAGCAAGAGTGTATAGATACACAGCAAGAGTGTATAGATACACAGCAAGAGTGTATAGATACACAGCAAGAGTGTATAGATACAGAGCAAGAGTGTATAGATACACAGCAAGAGTATATAGATACACAGCAAGAGTGTATAGATACACAGCAAGAGTATATAGATACACAGCAAGAGTATATAGATACACAGCAAGAGTGTATAGATACACAGCAAGAGTGTATAGATACACAGCAAGAGTGTATAGATACAGATTGGCTTGTGGATAGATGTTTAACACACAGAGATGATACACATCATAGAGGGATACACATTACACAGAGGGATACACATTACACAGAGGGAAACACTTCACACAGAGGGATACACATCATCAGACATATGGATACACATCACACATATGGATACACTTCACACAGAGGGATACACATCACACATATGGATACACATCACACATATGGATACACTTCACACAGAGGGATACACATCACACATATGGATACACATCACACATATGGATACACATCACACATATGGATACACTTCACACATATGGATACACATCACACATATGGATACACATCATCACACATATGGATACACATCATCACACATATGGATACACATCATCACACATATGGATACACATCATCACACATATGGATACAGGCCGAGGCGTGAGTTCGTAAGTGCGTTCATTTCACTGGTATAATCACTAGTATCTTCTTTCCAAGAGGGTAACACATTCTAGCTACTAGTTAGCACTTTAGTAACCACTATAGCACACTGGTTAGTAACTTGTGACTAGTACTAGTTATTCCCAGGCAGGTATAGCGGCATAGAGACCCCCAAAGAGCGGCTAGGACCCCTCACACTAACATCACATTCGGCAACTGAGGGAACGTGTGATGGCAACACTCGCACAGGGGAAAAGTGAGGGCAGTTACCCTGAAAAGGGGCGGCAACACCCATAGACTTACGAGAAAAAACATTTCAAAAGAGAAGATAACTATACATTTTAAAAGAGATAATAACTATTTATTTTAAAAGAGAAAAGTTATGTGGATAAAGAGTGAAGTGAAATGCGTTTTGATTTAATGAAAGTGAATTTATATTAAGTGTTAATTAACGTGAATAAATGAACAAAGTAGAGGAGTATTATTACTAAAATTTCATATAAAAAATGATCGTAAGTTGAAGATTATAAAATATAGAAGGTATGGCATTTTTATGGGTAAAATTAAGAAAGAATTAGAACTTAAAGAAGATAGGCCAATATTTACTCTTTAGTAGGTATTTACATAATACATTATGTACTCATTGTTGCGATGAAAACAACTAACTGAAAAAACTGTTACTGCCAAAAAAAGTTTATCATTCATAAAAAAAATGACAGTTTTGTTATAACTGAATTATGGCAAATAATTGGAAGTACAAGAGACTTCAAAGAAGAAAAGCAATGAAATTACCAAGGCCAAAACCCGCATAATAAATACGAGTGGCGTATATTATGTGTACATGTGCTTAGTCATTTACTGTCTATTTACCAGTGTAAATACGAACTAATTACTTTATTATAAAGGCAAGAACATGCGCATTAACAGTACTGCATTAGTGTGAATCATGCAACTCTAGGGGAAAATGTGCCATGTTTCGGAGGGGAACTCTAATTCCCCTAACAAATTTCCCCTAGTACACCTACACAAATATTAGTAATTAAAGATGTGGTTATATGTAATATTATTTGTATAATATGGACGTGTTAATTGACTGTAGTGATGTGTAATGCATGTATTTGCCGTGGTGACTTATACGCTCAATGAAAACAGTGCTATCTATCGTCGTCTGCTAAAGAAAAAAAAAAGGATACGGAAAAATATTGAAAGAAACAATAAGTAGAAAACAGATTATAATGTTGAGATAGAGTAAAGAAATTAAATAAAGAGAAAGAAAAGGGAATAAATATAACATGTCTGGTTATTAAATATGGCGACCGTTGGCATCTGTGTGTGCGTGTGCATGTGCGTGCATATGTACGTCACACTCACGTACATGTATCACCAGTTAGCAGATGCAAAAACATCATTAAATAGATAAATTAGCGATAAATAAATTAACTAATCATTAGAATACATCAATACTATGACCAGTACTATCAAATATGTCCTCACAAGGAGGTGGTTACTTTAGTAACCGATGGTAGTTACCGGTAATAGTACCAACAGCCGACACCCAGCCAACTGACAAGCAAAGTTGTGCTTGTATTGAAAAAACGCGGCGTAAAAAAACAACATTGACCATTAATTAATTGCTTGGTTAATGGTAAAAATTAATAATGAAAGAAATTTAATATACTATCCTAATTATTTAATGTATTTTAATTGATATCTATAGCTGCTAAATTTTGATCACTAGTTTATATATAAAAAAATAAAAATATAATGAACAAATAAAGAAAAATATATTAAATTGGAAGAAGGTATAAACTTTTATTACTGACTGTAAATATAGGTAGCACTTTATTTAAAGCATGACAATTAAGTGATAATTAGTATGACCTAATGTATTATGATATGAAAGTCATTATTATTTATGTAGTGATATTTGTAAATTTGTAATACATATAAGACACACTGTACTATTTACCTCAGTAGCTACTAGGTAATAGATAATAGTATATAATTAAAATAGCCATACATTAGTGTATTTATATTACAACCAATGAAATTTAACTTGTTGATGTTGACCTAAACAATAAAAATTGGACTAAAAAATCATATGGATATTTGATTGGTTTTTATTTTTATTTTTTGTGCTAAATGAAAGTCTGTGACTAGGAAATTATTTGTAAATAATATTTCATGAACACTGAATGTATACCAAGAACTTTTCATATGCTTAACATTTGTAATTAATATTGATAAATATGTAACACATTGGCATTGCTTCACCGAACCGTGATATTTACCATGAAATGTGGGGTACATTCTGAGTTATTGAACAGTTCCACATTTCCGATCAAACAAGAAAAGATTAAGTAATTTTTATTTAACTTTTATTAGCTATTTACTTTTTTCTTACATGATTTCTTGATAGAATTAAATAATTTAGACTAGTAAATTAAATTTTTGTAGGGGTTTAACGTCTGCTTTGGAACCAAAAGCCATAGAGCTGATATCAAAAGGAAATTAAATACAAGGGACTGGAAGAAGCAGTCAGAAAAGAAAGTAGCTCCATGAACAAAGTCACCTACCACTGTCAGCAACTATGCTCATGGATGCAGAAAAGCTACTCGGTGAATATCTTCATTTACCAAGGAATGTGACGAAAGGGACACAAGCACAGGTGGAAGAGGAAAATGAAGAGGTGATAGTAAATAAAGCCTACCAGCCTACCTAACACAAAATCTAAGACCTCGTAATTGAAGAGCATAACCCTAACGCTATCCTCTAAAACTGCAAGTAGTGTTAAAAAAATGATAAACATGGTAAAAATGAAAAAAGACAATCCTTAATCCAAATTACAACAGTTCGGGGCCCAAGGGACGCCACTCCCCTTCTCTTCCATTCACCACAGACAGCTTCAGGATAGAGCCCCTGGGGGCTATCTATAAATAAATCAACTCACAAATTACTATTGATTTCAATCCACCATTTTCAACAATAGACCATAACTTATGTTAATGTTATTAGAATTATTTAAATTAAAGGAGTCAAAAGTAAAATAAATGCAAAAGGTTATGAAAAGTAGCAGGACAAGGAATATCACCAATACTAAATATCAATGCTCATGACTGCAATAAAGATACAGAGTGGAAAATATTAACATGGTAGACAGTGAAAAATAATGATCTATGATTCCAAGTATAAGGTCTTTCAATTTTCACAAATCAGATCTTCTGGTATGATAAAATCAAGAGAGTTCTAATTTTGAAAGATAGAACAGTTTTTAGTAGCTACCTTGTTACCAAACTGAACAGTAGCTACTACAGCAATAAATTTGTGACAGCTCTTGACTGTAAATTTCCACTTTGGAAAAAAAAAAGTCTGTTCATATGAATTGATCTCTCAGTGTAAGATATTCAGACTTTTAAGTGCAATGGTAATTTAATGGGAACATCACAATCTAAAGTACCTAACTTACGCAATTTAGCTATCTGATGGCATGAAGATTTTTCCAATTGTATTCTATTTTCCAAAGCCTTTTGTAGCAACTTTTAATAACTCACTGAATTACTTGAAACATACACACACACGACTGTGAAAGCACTTGGCTACAATTTGTAAACAAGTAATAGCAACATTGCACAATAAAGGGCCGTACACACACAGGGCTTTTTCAGTTTTTCCACTAGACTTTGTAGCATCCTGTGTAAGGAACTAACCTGAACAGTGAACGAATTTTCTTTACCCTACAAGAATGGTCATCATTTTTATTAAAGTAATGACCATTTTATGGCTGAATAAAGAAAACTTGTTCACTATACAGGCTACTTCTTTACTCAGGACACTACATTCACTATAGGAGTTCTACTGCATCACCCAAAACAATAGAAAATAGTTTGAGAAGCCCCAATCACAAAGAGGAAAAATTCTGCTGTTCAAGAGTTTAAATGATGATACAGTTAAACCAAAGTTCACTGAGTACCATACAAGACATTATTATCCAAAGTCAAGCATTGCATGTATTGCCTTTAAATTTGAGTATCTAACATATAAAATGCTACTTTGATATAATGAAATTTACAACAAAATGAAAAGATAGTTAGGAAAAATACAAAGCTAAATTCAGAAATTGAAGGCTCCTCCACTCTATATTCAAATTTCTCTAGAAAATTAGAAATGCTTTATATTTCTATAGTTAGGGTTAAATCACAGAAAACAGAAAAGACATTCATCAACCTTCATTGTCCAACTTATATTAATAGAAGATCATGGAAGGGATATTAACTGTGGCATATATATTTATCAGTGATTACTAATTAGCTAGGTACTTTTGTAGGTACAAAATGTTTTTTAAAGTAATGGTATTTAATTAATGGTATAGTGGCGTCCATGACTCCATTTATAATATAACCATCAGTTGTCCCACTGTTTTGAATTATTTTGAAGTAGCTCAGTCTTTTTCTTAGCTCAGAAAGAAGGAGGTTAATGAAAAGCCCACCAGAATAACTCAAATTAGCTACATATTACAATAGAACCAGATTATTAAAACCAATTTTAAAGTGATTGGCAGTTTTATAACCTGTAAATTTAGTTCTATTGCATATAGTAGATAAAATTTAGAGTGGATGGCACATTTAATAATGAGTGGGGAAAATACTGAAGATGAATTGGAGAGTCCACATGGCTAACTTTCTTGTATCAAATTTTACTAGAGAACACATCAAACAAATATCCACAAACTGCACAGAATTTTCCACTTTTCATGAAATCAGGAGTAGCTTTTTTAAAATGGATTATTTATCTTACTCTCCACTGTCCTATTTGTATTCAACATGCAGAAGTGTTCCCCAATTTTCCCACAATTAGAATGAAAAACAGTCAAATTTATTTAGTGTTATTAATTAGATTCCAGTATAAATTATATTATATAATCTCCCCAAATATGTCAGAAAATTCATTCTATTATTCAAAAAGAAAGATTGACAATTTCAAATCATATATAATTTTGCCTTTAGAAACAAAAGTAATATTGAAAATAATTTTTGAAAATCTTCCTATTTTGACTGGATAACTAAATTGACTAGTGAAATAAAAAATCCTCCGATATGTTTGTGAATATTTCTATCAACTGGCAGCAAAGTTACAAACTTGATGAAGTTCATAACACAATTAAGTTACCTTGGAGGAAGATAATTACCTAATGTAAATTCTATTAAAAAAACATAAATTAGAGAATTTTGAGCCTGGAATTCACCATCCTATAGTGTATATGAAATTTTCTAACATTATCTCTACAAACAATTCTTTATTAATTTCTATGACACCTTTTCATTATCACCACTCATAGAGTCTGCAACATTTTGTACATTTGATGAGCCAACATTTCCTATCTCCTTCCATAGATAACAAAAAGATAGGTGCCATTAGTATTATGGAAAACAGAATGAAAATGCATCAAGAACACTATCTTCAACTTTCTCAGTCTCAAGAATTGAAATATTAGCAAACTTGCCAAGTTCTAAAGTATTGACATTGCCTGAAGAATATTGGGAAATGGTAAGAGAATGTTGGGGAAATGGTAAGAAAATGTTGGGGAAATGGTAAGAAAATGTTGGGGAAATGGTAAGAGAATGTTGGGGAAATGGTAAGAAAATGTTGGGGAAATGGTAAGAAAATGTTGGGGAAATGGTAAGAGAATGTTGGGGAAATGGTAAGAGAATGTTGGGGAAATGGTAAGAGAATGTTGGGGAAATGGTAAGAAAATGTTGGGGAAATGGTAAGAAAATGTTGGGGAAATGGTAAGAAAATGTTGGGGAAATGGTAAGAAAATGTTGGGGAAATGGTAAGAAAATGTTGGGGAAATGGTAAGAGAATGTTGGGGAAATGGTAAGAAAATGTTGGGGAAATGGTAAGAAAATGTTGGGGAAATGGTAAGAAAATGTTGGGGAAATGGTAAGAAAATGTTGGGGAAATGGTAAGAAAATGTTGGGGAAATGGTAAGAAAATGTTGGGGAAATGGTAAGAAAATGTTGGGGAAATGGTAAGAGAATGTTGGGGAAATGGTAAGAAAATGTTGGGGAAATGGTAAGAAAATGTTGGGGAAATGGTAAGAAAATGTTGGGGAAATGGTAAGAAAATGTTGGGGAAATGGTAAGAAAATGTTGGGGAAATGGTAAGAAAATGTTGGGGAAATGGTAAGAAAATGTTGGGGAAATGGTAAGAAAATGTTGGGGAAATGGTAAGAAAATGTTGGGGAAATGGTAAGAAAATGTTGGGGAAATGGTAAGAAAATGTTGGGGAAATGGTAAGAGAATGTTGGGGAAATGGTAAGAAAATGTTGGGGAAATGGTAAGAAAATGTAGGGGAAATGGTAAGAAAATGTTGGGGAAATGGTAAGAAAATGTTGGGGAAATGGTAAGAGAATGTTGGGGAAATGGTAAGAAAATGTTGGGGAAATGGTAAGAAAATGTTGGGGAAATGGTAAGAGAATGTTGGGGAAATGGTAAGAGAATGTTGGGGAAATGGTAAGAGAATGTTGGGGAAATGGTAAGAGAATGTTGGGGAAATGGAGAGAAAATATTGGGGAAATGGAGAGAAAATATTGGGGAAATGGAGAGAGAATGTTGGATAGATATTATGAGAATGATGTTGGGGACATATCAGGAGAATGTTGTTGGGGACATATCAGGAGAATGTTGTTGGGGAGATATCAGGAGAATGATGTTGGGGAGATATCAGGAGAATGTTGTTGGGGAGATATCAGGAGAATGTTGTTGGGGAGATATCAGGAGAATGTTGTTGGGGAGATATCAGGAGAATGATGTTGGGGAGATATCAGGAGAATGTTGTTGGGGAGATATCAGGAGAATGTTGTTGGGGAGATATCAGGAGAATGTTGTTGGGGAGATATCAGGAGAATGTTGTTGGGGAGATATCAGGAGAATGATGTTGGGGAGATATCAGGAGAATGTTGTTGGGGAGATATCAGGAGAATGTTGTTGGGGAGATATCAGGAGAATGATGTTGGGGAGATATCAGGAGAATGTTGTTGGGGAGATATCAGGAGAATGTTGTTGGGGAGATATCAGGAGAATGATGTTGGGGAGATATCAGGAGAATGTTGTTGGGGAGATATCAGGAGAATGTTGTTGGGGAGATATCAGGAGAATGATGTTGGGGAGATATCAGGAGAATGTTGTTGGGGAGATATCAGGAGAATGTTGTTGGGGAGATATCAGGAGAATGTTGTTGGGGAGATATCAGGAGAATGTTCACTCTAAAAGAATCTGAATTTTTTGTGTAAAATGTTCAAATTTTCATAAACTCTCTCTCCAAATTAATATATCTCATCAGAAGAAAAAGATGTGTCTGCATTGAAGAGCTAAAAAATACTGTCACTCTGTCATAAACACACCAAGAAGTTGGTAATAAGGGCCATCATGTCATGTTTTATTACATGGACGTGTTACAATTTGCGTAAATTTCCCACTTTAAAATTGCCAGCAAGATATTTTATTAGAGTTAAATCTACAGTTTACTGGGCAGTGGGCATGCTACATATATCTACTTTCTATATTTACCCTTAGTACACTATGAAACATGAACTAAATTGAATATTTAGTCTTTTAAAGAAAAATTGAAATTTGACTTAATTTGGAGATGCAATTTGTAATGAGAGTTTGAAAGTCACACCATTGAAATTTTACAATACTTTGTATGATGCAATTGCAAAATTGACTACTACCTAATCCCAATTTAAAGTTCTAAACTACTTCAGTGACTCACTCCACTCTGTGACTTTGGCTACAAATTACAATAAATCTTGTCCATTAATTAAGTTGGAGCGAATAAAGATAACGGACCAAGTAAAGATAACGGACCAGAAATGAAACTGGTAAAGATAACGGACCAGAATTTAGACTAGTAAAGTTAACGGACCCTGGTCTGTCATCTTTACTTGCTCCATTAAGTTATATAAGCTCAGAGCTGCAGTTCCCACTAATTATCTAATAGTAAATCCAGGTTATAAAGTAGTTCTTACTTGCCAATATAAATTATAATGGAGAGCTTGTGATTGTAAATATTTAATTTTCTCCTATACTAAGTATGCTACAATGTTATTTAGATTTTAGGAGAGAATTTATGAAAAATTCAATATTTTACACGGTTTGGAGACAAATTCAGCTCCATTTGGATAGAGATGGAGAGACAAAATGGATTGAGAGATAAATGGAGAGTTTATGAACCACACTAATTTACCAAGATAGTAATATATTATTGTCCACTCTGGAAAATACCTAATGCCCAGACTTCAGAATATGGAACATTTTTTCAAAGACTCTCTGCAACAAATAATAAATATGAGACCATTTTTAGAAATTGTAGATCTCTGCAGGAAATCTGGAATTAATTCCCATGTTACCCACTCTGGAAAATACCTTAGGCTAACAGATGAATTTTAGGGGCTAATACTGCGGATTATAGCTACTGTTCCTATTCAATTTTTACTGTATTTTAAGGTTTGCTAAGCCTAAACTCCAACAGAGTAATTAATTCATCAGAAGAAACCACTTTTTCCAGAGTGGTATATTATCATTAATTTAGCTGCGGAAGATTCTCTTCTGCTGCCGAGAGTCAGACGACAGAGAGTAAATCTCTCTTAAAATAAAAACTCTGCGACACAGGAGACACATTAGGTATGCAGAGTGGCCTTAGGCAGGCTAACAGATACATTTTTGAGGCTAAATGTTGTGGATTATACAGTTCCCATTAATCTATTACTGTATTTTAAGGTTTGTTAAACTCCAACAGAGTAATTAATTCATCAGAACCAGATAATAGAGCATGTCCAAACTTGCCATTTTGATGGTGAGTTTCTGACTGTTATTTTGAGTCTCTCAATTGCAAATGGCGAGAAATATATATATATTTCTTCAATGCTTCAATGTTATTTTGGAGAGAATTTATGATAATTAGATCATTTTGGAGAGAAATTTTTTGATTTTTTGGAGAGAGCTGGCCATGTTTCAAGGTTTGGCAGGAAAGTCACAAGTTTAAGGAGAAAATGGATTCAGGTCAGTCACCACATTTAAGATACTTCAAAGAGGAAATTTCACTTTCTAGTGAAGATTTCACACTTGGAGACATCCTCATGCTTCATGTCTGATCCATGTGTATCTCTTGAGACTTTTTGGGAGTGATTTACTGCTATTTACGTGTTTTTCAACTAATATAACCCCTCAAAAGTTGTCAGTATAGCTACTGGTGACTTTGTCCATTCTTTTAAACATGTAGAGCTGGAGAGACAAATGGAGTTTTCTCTATGTTACAGAGTATGTCAGTTAAAGCTAATTAATTGGCTTAGATTTCAAAAGGTCAAAACTCAGATATGTCTAATTGGCTTAAAATTTTTAATTAATTCCATGTTCCTATGTTAATTTCAGCTTGAAAGTTGACATCTTCAAAATATGAGCCAAATTGGCTTGGCTCGGAATTTTTGTAAAGTTTTGGCTCAAAAATTCAAAATTGGCTTACAATTTTCCGGCCTCTTAAACATCAAATATGGAATTAATCAGAAAAAACTTAGGTACCTATTTTTCCAATGTAGAAACTGGACAGTGCCGCAATCACAGTGGAGTGAGTCAGTGAGAGAACTTGAGAGTTAAGAGCAAAATTTTGACAAAGTCTATCCAGCTCTCTCCAAAAATAATCCAAATTATCATAAATTCTCTCCAAAATACCTAACATTGTAGCATAGGAGAAAAATTAGTTAATTCTCACCATTGCAATTGAAGTGCTCAAAATAGCTGTCACAAACTCACCATTAAAATGGCAAGTATGGGCATGCTTTATTACCTGGCTGGCTGGAGTCTGGAGATCCATCATCATTTTCCCCAGTCTGCAAACCAGTCTGTAAAGCATGGACAATCAGTCTCCAGATATTCAATTCTTGGCGCAATTTCTCTCCAAAGATTTCTAAATTTCTCTCCAAAATGGCCAAAAAATCTCAAAATGCTCTCCAATAATTACATGTAAACCACCATGTTTCAAGGTGTGGCAGGAAAGTCACCAGTTTAGTGAGGAAAATGGGACAAGGTCACCACATTTAAGATAATTTAAAGGAGAAATTTGACTTCCTAGTGAAGATTTTACACTTGGAAACATCATTATGCAATTTATGCTCTTTGTCTGATGTATTTGCATCTCTTGAGACTATTTTGGGAGTGATTTAATTATTATTTACATGTTTCTAAACTTATTTAACCCCTCAAAAGTCACCAATAAACTGAGGACTTTGTCCATACTTTATAACATGGGTAAACCAGTTTGTATTTGGTGCACTGAACTTCTCTGACTTTTTCAAAAATCTGAGAAATAGCTGCCAACATTTTTCATCAATTTGTCTAGTCCTCCAACATTTTTCCAGTTTCCCCTCCAAAAAATTGATAGTAATATAGGAATTAATAGCTAAATATCCTCCAACATTGCAGCTGGTCTGTATGCAGAGCATGCATGATCAGTCTCCATATATTTAATTCTTGGTGAAATTTCTCTTCAAAGATTTCCAACTTTCTCTCCAAAAAACTAAACAGCCAAAAATCTCAAAATACTCTCCAATAGGCAATAATTACATGTAAACATAGGAATTAATTAGAAAATTGTAGTCGGATAATTCAGGAATCTAATTTCAAGGCCTCATCCTCAATACCTAGTTACCAGTCTGCAGAACATGGGACATTTTTAACATTTTCTGAGCGAACAATCCTTAATTTCCTCCTATATTTACATGTATTTTACTGAGAACAGAAGCCAAAATAGAGGATTTCTTGGAGAACACTTTACCCGTTCCTGCAGTCTGGGAATGGGTCTCTTCTCCCACAGAGACTTTAATTTGAGAGAGAGCTACTCTCTGACTCTCAGCAGCAGATTCAGAATCTCCTGCAGCCCATGTTTCAAAGTATGGACAAAGTCGCCAGCCAGTCTGTATTTGGTGCACAAAATCCCACTGACTTTTCAAAAAGCTGATAAAAATCCACCATAAATTTACAGTAATTAGGCTGATCCACCAACATTTTCTCAATTAATCCACCGAAAATTAATGGTAACATAGGAATAAATAGCTAAAAATCCACCGACTTTGTCAGAATATTGTGTTTAAATGGGAAAAAATTCCACCGACATGTCGGTGGAATTTACCACGAAATACAGACTGGGTCGCCGGTATACTGGCCAAGTAATAAAGCATGTCCAAACTTGCCATTTTAATGGCGAGTTTGTGACAGTTATTTTAAGCCCTTCAATTGCAAATGACGAGTTCTATCTATTTTTCTCCTATGCTACTGTACCAGTCTGTATTTCGTGGTAAATTCCACCTACATGTCGGTGGAATTTTTCTTCACTGAAAATAATATTCTGGCAAAGTCAGTGGATTTTTAGCTATTTATTCCTATGTTACCATTAATTTTCGGTGGAAAAATGGGCAAAATGTTGGTGGATCAGCCAAAATAATGGAAATTTATGGTGGATTTTTTCAGCTATTTCAAGAAGTCAGTGGAATTTTTTGCACCAAATACAGACTGGGATAACTAGGCTCTATCATCTACCTAGCCAGTCTGTAGAATATGGAACATTTTTCCAAAACTCTCTGCAGTCTGCGGGAGTTTTTGAAAGAAATTTTAGAAATTGGAGATCTCTGCAGGAGATTTTGAATTAATTCCTATGTTACCATTAATTTAACTGCAGGAGATTTTGAATTAATTCCTATGTTATCATTAATTTATCTGCGGGAGATTCTGAATCTGCTGCTGAGAGTCAGAGAGTAGCTCTCACTCTCAAATTAAAGTCTCTGCGGGAGAAGAGAAACATTCTGCAGACTGGCTACTTAGGGGCAAATTGGCAATAGTCACTTCTGCTTCCTCAGTGTAAGGCACCTGGCACTGTACTGTAGTTCGCCCTGCAGCAGTGCCCACTGGCCCTGGGGCCCAGATTGTATTTGGTGGTAAATTCCAAGGATATATCAGGAGATATTTAATTTCTCTAATAAAAAAATTCCTGCAATGTCAGAGGATATTTAGCTATTAATTCCTATATTACCATTAATTTTTGGAGGGCAAACTGGAAAAATGTTGGAGGACTAGACAAATTTATGAAAAATGTTGGCAGCTATTTCTCAGATTTTTAAATAAGTCAGAGGAGTTCAGTGCACCAAATACAAACTGGCCTGGGGCCTGGGCCACTGCCTACTGGCTCAAACTTTCAAAGTAGGGTCACGCAGGTAAATTGCGGCCCTTTAATTTTAAATTGCGGCCTTCTCAAGAGAGTCTCTCAGTCTAAAACATTTTGAACCGAAATTACTTTAGAATGTTCTATATCTATCTGAAGAAACACAGTGCATGCTATAATTTATTAATTTAAGTTTTTAATGTGTATTTTAAAACTATGATGTTTCTGTTGTTAGAGGCCGCAGTTAGTTAGTGTGCCGCAATTTACCTGCTTGACAAATGACAAGTTGACCCTACACAGGTTCATTGGTACTAAAGGTTGTTAGTATTAAAGTAACAATAATTACCTTCAGTTATCTTTCTAAAGAAAATCCCTCTTTTGGAGCTAGAACCATCAGATCTTTTTCCTTTTTTCTCGTTGTTATTTGAGGCATCTTCATCTTTCTCCATTTCTCAAAAAAACAACATCCGTGTTGAAAATAAGCTAACTTTAATAAAGGCACAAAATACAACAGCAAGGCAATTTTAAAAAGAATACACTTAGAAGTCTTCCGATAATTTCACTTTACCATATTAAAACATTTACTATTCATATAAATATAATAGCTAAATTATATATAATGATATCACACGATTTTTTTTACCACAGCCCGGCAATGTTTTTGTTTTTCTAACAGACTTGCTAACCTTGTGTCACGACAAGCAGTTTTCAAAATAATCTTCTATATATCGATCATAATCATTTTGAGATAATACGATAATTTGTCATTTAGTGGTATTGATGCCATATATCTGAAAATTTAATAAGATCCATATAATTGTATCTAAATTTTCTAACAATTACTGTGTATTTACTATTGGCATAAAACATTAACCTAGATTCTTAGATAGTAGGGACACCTGTTGATCATTTCGAGCCTAAACCCAATAAGATATAAACAATTAACGCATATCGATTTGATTTCTTTTCGATTGCTAGGATATCGATTCCTTGGATAGTTCCATCGAATCATCAGACCTTTGTTTGTAGAGAAAGTAATGTAAAATTTCAAATCAATAGTGGCAGCCCAGCAAACATGAATGTATATATATATTCGATGTCTAAACGACTCTGTATAACCTCTCTTCCGACATCAAATACCAGTAACAAATTAGACATGGTGACATCAAGTAGACATCAATCCGATATCCGTTTGCACCGCTAAACCGCATCATATCAAGTATATTTGGTATCGAAGCAACACCGTTATAACAGCATTGAATAGAAAGATAAATTACGACATCCAACATACATAGGGATTCTGCATCGAATAGACGCCAAATTATATATCTAATATGCTTCGAAACGATATCCACTTGCATCCAATAAATAAATTAAAGGTCCCCTCCAAGCAAATAGTTTTATTGATTTATCTAACGAGGCTAATGTTCCTTATCATTTTGCTGCAAACTGCATCGAATTTGGTAGCGTATTTTTAATTTTATATGCTTTTAAAGATTTTTTAAATCAAAACTCTACAAAACTTATTTTACTTCCGACTTACTAATTTAAGAAATTTTCAGCCTGAAGAAAAAGAATGTACTCCATTTGTTTTGATTGTCAACTAGGTATTAGGTTTAATAAATCCATTTAATATTCGTGTAAATGTATAAAATTGAATGAAATTATAATAGAAACGTTTATATACTTTAGGAAACAATTAATATCTAAAATAATTCAAATAAAGGCGAAAACGCATGGTTTGTTAATTAAATTCAAATTTGTCATCAAAACAAAGAGTGTACAATCTTCTTCATGAGCATCAGATTAGTTATTCGCTCAATTGTTGCTCACAGAGTATTAAAAAACTTTAAAAACAAATTATAAAATATATACTGAACCGAATTGTATGTGGTTTGCGGAATAATGATCGTAGACCTTAGTTCTATTATATTATGTAATAAACTCATTTTTTTCCCGGAGCCTGGAGAGGACCTTTAATTAAAATTGAAACACTTCCAAGGAAACATGAATGTATCTATTCGATGTCTATACGACTCTGTGAAACCTCTCTTCCGACATCGAATACCAGTAACAAATTAGACATGGTGACATCAAGTAGACATCAAACCGATATCCGTTTGCACCGCTAAACCGCATCACATCAAGTATATTTGGCATCGATGCGATACCGTTATACAGCGTTGAATAGAAGGATAAATTACGACATCCAACATACATAGGGATTCTCCATCGAACAGACGCCTAATTATATATCTAATATGCTTCGAAACGATATCCACTTGCATCCAATAAATAAATAAATTAAAATTGAAAACCTTTACTTCAATGATATAACGTACTGTACGTTTAGATGCATATCAATTTGATTAATGTTACATAATGTTATATATAAATTAAATGAGAAGAAATGAAGTGACGTGTCCGGGTATCGTTCGTGGGTCCAACCATCGTCGTGCCTGCAACTCTGTCACTTTGCCACCGTGGATGCACTTGACTAAAAAAAATTTTGATATTAAACTACCCGGAGATACTTGAAGATATTTTAAAGTGAATAGAACAATATATACAAGCACCGCTTTTATAACCAAAATCACAACTTATTGTTATTACAAATATTAATGAGTTGGTCATATTTTTATAAAATTGTAACTCCTTAAAAATTTGGTTCTCTAAGAGTTCAAATTAAAGAAAATGTTTTGAGGCCACGACTTAGAATAAAGATGAAAGCTCTGTGATGAAAGTTCAAAGTAATGAATGCATTAATTAAAATTTGACCATAGATTAACTTTCACTCAGTAAATATAGGTCATAATAGTTGAGTAATTAGTCTGATATTTTGACTTATATAATTGTGTTTCATTGAACAATCAGGAATTTTGTGCTCTGTGAAATATTTTTAGCAATAGGGTATATGTTCCAAGTTATTAATAGGGTCTATATTTTTTTGAACACGTGATAAAGGAAAATATAATCATTATTATTAAACCACTATTTAATTAGTAACATAATAGCTGAAGGTATGATACCATTCGAAATAAAAGTTAAATAATAGTTATTATATATATAGATTTATTGAGTCCGATTATCACTTTAAGTTTGATGATCTATAATGTGAATCACTGAATTTTAATCGTCTCATTTGCAGCTTTTGGCACTAGGTGAAAGCTCAAGTTATCGGATATGGGGTTCCGCATTTTACGTAGAAAAATTATTTATGTATTAATTTCTATTTCTAAACTTGTATTTTACGTACTGGTATCATGGATACCAATTTAGGTAAGAATTTAATAATGAAAATTATTATATTTATTTCTTACATATTCGAAAATGTGGAACCGTCCGATAACAGAGAATTTACTCTAAAATGGAACATGTTAAATAGCCCACCAACTTTTAATTATTGACGTTAAGATAGAGGTTTAACCAGAGGCCATGTCGCTGACGTCAAAAGGAAATGAAATACAAGGGACTGGAAGAAGCAGTCAGAAAAGAAAGTGGCTAGATGGACAAAGTCACGAAGCTCATGGATGCTGAAAAGCTACTCCGTGAATGCTGTCACTTACCTAGTAATGTGGCTGCACTCAAGGATGGAAGAGGGAAATGAAGAGGTGATAGTAAATGAAATCTACGAGCCTACCTAACACAAAATCTAAGACCTCGTACTTAATTGTAGAGCGCTATCCTCTTAAACTGCATGGAGAGTTAAAAACGCTATATACATGGTAAACATAAAATAGACAATTTATAATCCAAACTACAACAGTTTGGACGCCACCCCCTTCTCTTCTATTCACCAATGACAGCTTCAGGAGCCCCTCTGGGCTTATTTACAATAAGCAGTTTAGATAGATTCAACACATTAAATACAGCCATCGAAAAATCACTTGATTGGTTATCCTTTTCGTTTTCACAGTACTGGAGGAACACTGTTCAACAACCGATGTTCCAGTATCGCTTACTTTTCGTTGATCCAGTTCACAATCGCACTAGCGTGCCAATGCTCAATCGTAAATTTACAACTGCCGTAGTCCCCTATAAGTGTATTAATTATTGGGAATAGTTTAAAGGTAGCACTACGTATGTTATATAGAAAGCTACAATCCAATTGAATAGAAATTATTCTTACATTTCTATACGTATTATAAAACAGGAAGATAAGAAAATGAATTTCCAAATTTGAAACGATTTTTTAAAACTACGTATCGGTTTTCGCACTTCTGGTCGAAGTATAAATTCATAAATCGTTTGGAAACAGATATGCCGACGTCAAGATGATGCTGTTAAAACCATGAATCGGTTTTCGTGTTTCTACTCGAAGTGTAAATTCAGATATCATTTAGAAACAGACATTCCGATATCTACTGTGAGTCGAAATGGTTGCTAAGTCGATACCCACCGTTAGCGCTACGAATTCGACAGCAAACGGCATCGAATCGACATTCATATGTTTGTTGGGTTACTTCAATGATATAACGTACTGTACGTTTGGATGCATATCAATTTGATTAATGTTACATAATGTTATATATAAATTAAATGGGAAGAAATGAAGTGATGTGTCCGGGTTTCGATCGTGGGTTCATCTGTCTTCGTGCCTGTACTGCTGTCATTTTTCCAACGTGGATGCAATTTACTAAAAAAAAATTTGATAATAAACGACCCGGAGATACTTAAAGATATTTTAAAGTGCATGAATAGAACAATATAGGCAAGAACCGCTTTTATAACCAAAATCACAACTTATTGTTATTACAAATAGTAATAAGTTGGTCAAATTTTTATATAATTGTAACTCCTTAAAAATTTCGTTCTCTATGAGTTCAAATTAAAGAAAATGTTTTAAGGCCACGACTTAGAATAAAGATGAAAGCTCTGTGATGAAAGCTCAAAGTAATGAATGCATTAATTAAAATTTGACCATATACTGACTCTCACTCAGTAAATAAAGGTCATAATAGTTGAGTAATTAGTTTGACATTTTGACTTATATAATTGTGTTTCATTGAACAATCAGGAATTTTGTGCTATGTGAAATATTTTTAGCAATAGGGTATATGTTCCAAGTTATAAATAGGGTCTATATTTTCGAACACGTGATAAAGGAAAATTTAATAATTATTATTTACCTACTATTTAATTAGTAATATAATAGCTGAAGGTATGAAATAAAAAGTTAAATAATGGTTATTATATATAGATTTATTGAGTCCGATTACCACTTCAAGTTTAATTATCTATGATGTGAATCACTGAATTTTAATCGTCTCATTTGCAGCTTTTGGCACTAAGGTGAAATGGGGTTCAGCATTTTACGTAGAAAAATGATTTATGTATTGATTTTTATTTTTAAACTTGTATTTTACGTACTGGTATCATGGATACCAATTTAAGTAAGAATTTAATAATGATAATTATTATATTTATTTCTTACATATTCCAAATTACAACAGTTTGGGACCCAACGGACGCCACCCACTTCTCTTCACCATAGACAGCTTCAAAAACCCCTCAGGGCTTATTTACATTAAGCAGTTTAGAATAGATTCATCACAATAAATGCACTGGCCATCGAAAAATCACTTGATTGGTTATCCATTTCGTTTTCACGGTACTGGAGAAACACTGTTCAACAACCGATGTTACAGTATCGCTTACTTTTCGTTGATGTCAATGCTCGATCGTACCTTTACAACAGCATCGATTTTTGTAAGGCGTTTGACAGTGTAGATAGGAGGGCATTAATTGAGGGACTGAAGTATTACAAGTGTGAGCCGAGAGTAATTGGAGTGATTGCGGGCATGTATGAGGGTGACAGAACGAGGATTTGGCGAGAGGGAAGAGAGATGGGAGAGGCAGAGGTGAAGAGTGGTATAAGGCAGGGTTGCACGGGTTCACCTCAGTTGTTTGTGATGGTTGTGGGGAGAGTGATTGAGAGGATGTTGAGGAGTGGTCTTGGATACAGAAGTATGGGGGTAAAAATACCAGTACTTTTTTACTCGGATGATGGTCTTCTGCTAGCGAGGTCTGTGACGGAGGCAGAGGAGATGATTGGGATTTTGGAGAGCAGTGCGGGGGAGTGTGGATTGAAGATGAACAGAGAGAAGAGTATGTGTGTGATCTTTAATGGTGGTGAGGGAGAGTGTGGGGAGATAAGAGGGATAAATGTGGTGGAGAAAATTAGGTATCTGGGTGTGCAGGTGAGTGGGAGGAGAGATTGCTTTGGGGAGTATAAGAAGGAGAGGATAGAGTTGGCTGAGAAAATGTCAAATGTCACCTACTCAGTAATAGGCAGAGCATGTGATAGGCTGTTGATAGGCAAGAAATTTTGGAAAAGTGTGGTGCTGCCTAGTGTGTTGAGTGCGAGCGAAGTGGTGGTGGTGTGGACGAAGAGTGAAAAAGATAGGTTGCAGAGGATTGAAAATGGAGTATGGAGGAAGATAATGTGGGCCCCAACCTACACCCCGGTGGCAGCTCTGCAAGGTGAGGTTGGGTGTCCCATCAAACATATGAATGTCGATTCGAAGCCGTTTGCTGTCGAATTCGTAGCGCTAACGGTGGGTATCGTCTAAAGCACGTATTCCACTGTGGCGCTCGCTATGGCGGTCGCCACAGTTTTGTTATTTTTCTCTCTAACTCCGCCCCTTTTCTCTCTAATAGCGAAAAATGACTTGGCGAGCGCCACGAAATTGTGATCGCTCACTGCGCGATAGAACCAACACCGCCACCGTTTTAGAGTTGATGAAATTGTCACTGAAGTAGTGGAAAAAGTATTTTGTTTCATTTTAAAAGTTATTTAAGACTTTGTACGGCTACTGCGCGACACAAAAAAGGAATGAACGCTTCTGTGTAGTGTCCAGTGTTGTCATACAATCAATGGAATTAAACTTTTAAATATATACGCATGGAATTGTTTTCAACACAACTATCAAAAGGATAATTAACTGAATATATATTCGTGATGACATCGAATTTAATTGGTACGATTCATTTCATAGTAAATTTTTCAATTTTCCCTAAATTTCAATGCACGATCACCGCCATATTGACTCGTCTAGTGTAATAGCAATTTTGAGAACGGTGAGCACCATATCTGTAGAGAGAGACAACACCGCTATGGCGAGCGCCACAGTGTAATACGGGCTTAAGCAACCATTTCGATTCACAGTAGATATCAGAATGACTGTTTCTAAATGATATCTGAATTTACACTTCGAGTAGAAACACGAAAACCGATACATGGTTTTAACAGCATCATCTTGACGTCGGCATGTCTGTTTCCAAACGATATCTGAATTTATACTTCGACCAGAAGTGCGAAAGCAGATACGTAGTTTTAAAAAAATCATTTCGAATTTGGAAATTCATTTTCTCATCTTCCTATTTTATAATAGGCATAGAAATGTAGGAATTATTTCTATTCAATTGGATTGTACCTTTCTATATAACATACGTAGTGCTACCTTTAAACTATACCCAATAATTAATACACTTATAGGGGACTACGGCAGTTGTAAAGGTACGATCGAGCATTGACACGCTAGTGCGATTGTGAACTGGATCAACGAAAAGTAAGCGATATTGGAACATCGGTTGTTGAACAGTCCTCCAGTACCGTAACCAATCATGTGATAAATCTATTCTAAACTGCTTACTGTAAATAAGCCCTGAGGGGTTCCTGAAGCTGTCTTTGGTGAATAGAATAGAAGGGGGTGGCGTCCCTTGGGTCCCAAACTGTTGTAATTTGGATTATGTATTGTTTATTTTATGTTTACCATGTTTATCATGTTTTTAACTCTCCATGCAGTTTTAGAGGATAGCGCTAGGGTTATGCTCTACAATTACGAGGTCTTAGATTTTGTGTTAGGTAAGCTCGTAGATTTCATTTACTATCACCTCTTCATTTCCCTCTTCCATCCTTGAGTGCCGCCACCGGTGCTTGAAAACATTTTTGTCACATTCCTCGGTAAGTGACAGCATTCACGGAGTAGCTTTTCAGCATCCATGAGCGTCGTGACTTTGTCCATGGTGCCACTTTCCTTTCTGACTGCTTCTTACAGCCCCTTGTATTTCATTTCCTTTTGACGTCAACGACGTGGCCTTTGGTTCCGAAGCATGCGTTAAACCTCTACTAAACGTAAATAATGAAAAGCAAATAATTTAACAATATGTAAAAAATAAATATAATAATTATCATTATTAAATTCTTACTTAAATTGGTATCCATGATACCAGTACGTAAAATACAAGTTTATAAATAAAAATCAATACATAAATAATTTTTCTACGTAAAATGCTGAACCCCATTTCACCTATAGTGCCAAAAGCTGCAAATGAGACGATTAAAATTCAGTGATTCACAATATAGATAATTAAACTTAAAGTGGTAATCGGACTCAATAGATCTATATATAATAATCATTATTTAACTTTTACTTCAATTGGTATCATACCTTCAGCTATTATGTTACTAATTAAATAGTAGTTAAATAATAATGATCATATTTTCCTTTATCACGTGTTCGAAAATATAGACCCTAATAATAACTTGGAACATATACCCTACTGCTAAAGATATTTCACAGAGCACAAAATTCCTGTTTGTTCAATGTACACAATTATTATATAAGTCAAAATATCAAACTAATTACTCAACTATTTTGACCTATATTTACTGAGTGAGAGTTAATCTATGGTTAAATTTTAATTAATGCATCCATTACATTGAACTTTCATCTGTATTCTAAGCCGTGGCCTCAAAACATTTTCTTTAATTTGAACTCATAGAGAACGAAATTTTTAAGGTGTTACAATTATATAAAAATTTGACCAACTCGGTTACTATTTGTAATAAGAATAAGTTGTGATTTAGGTTATAAAAGCGGTGCTTGCCTGTATTGTTCTATTCACTATAAATTATCTTTAATTAAGTATCTCCGGGTCGTTTAATATCAAATTTTTTTTCTAGTCAAATGCATCCACGGTGGCAAAGTAACAGAGCTATAGGCACGACGACGGTTAGACCCACGAACGATACCCGGACACGTCACTTCATTTCTTCCCATTTAATTAATATATAACATTATGTAACATAATCAATTTGGTATGCATCTAAACGTACAGTACGTTATATCAGTAAAGTAAGAGTTTTCTATTTTAATTTATTTATTTATTGTATGCAAGTGGATATCGTTTCGAAGCATATTAGATATATGATTAGGCGTCTGTTCGATGGAGAATCCCTATGTATGTTGGATGTCGTAGTTTATCTTTCTATTCAACGCTGTTATAACTGTATCGCTTCGATGCCAAATATACTTGATATGATGCGGTTTAGCGGTGCAAACGGATATCTGATTGATGTCTTCTTGATGTCACCATGTCTAATTTGTTACTGGTATTTGATGTCGGAAGAGAGGTTTTACAGAGTCGTTTAGACATCGAATAGATACATTCATGTTTGCTGGGGTTCTTCTGTGTGGGTCAGGGACATTAAAGTTAAGCTTAAGTTTGCCAGGTTTATTGTGGGATCAGAAAATGAGGTCTTGAGGAGGGTGTTTGAGGGAATAAGAAGGCAAGGTAGACAGAGTTCATGAATGAAGCAGGTGAATGGCTACCTTGAGGAGGTTGGTTTGGAGTGGGAGAGGCTTGGTGGGATGAGTGGTGGAGACGTTGTGAGGGTGGTGGACGAGTGGGAGAGCAGGAGATGGCGAGAAGATATTGAGAGAAAGAGCACGCTGGTGCATTACAGGATGAAGGGGGAAATAGGGGAGGGGGGAGTGTTATGACAATAGTTGGAGATCGCAATTGCTGTTCAGGGTTAGGACCAACAAACTCAGGCTGGGGTGGAGAGTGAGATTTTGGGGTGGCGAGACTGGCTGTGTGATGTGTGGGGCAGTTGAAGAGACATTGGAGCACTTTGTTTTGGAGTGCCCGTGTCTGCTGGGTTTGAGGGATAGGTATCATGTGGAGACGATTGAGGGACTGCTGTGTTTTGGGTGTGTGGAAGTCTGGAATTCTTGTGAGTTCTTGGAGAAGGCGTGGGCGGCTAGATGTGTTGCTGTGGGTCGTGTCCCCTGAGGATGGGGGATGTGTATCGGTGGATGGGGTGACGGCCCTGCGGAAGGAGGTTTTGCTTGGAGATGGTGGATGCTGTGTGTGGGAAGAGCTGGTGGCGTTGTAAAGCCTGTACCGGCCACTATTTCCAGTTCCAGTCCCCTTAAGTGTATTAATTATTGGGAATAGTTTAAAGGGAGCACTAGGTATGGTATGTATATAGAAAGCTACAATCCAATTGAATATAAATAATTACTACATTTCTATACGTATTATAAAACAGGAAGATAAGAAAATGAATTTCCAAATTTGAAACGATTTGTTTAAAACTACGTATCTGTTTTCGCTCTTCCGGTCGAAGTATAAATTCAGATATCATTTGGAAACAGACATGCCGACGTCAAGATGATGCTGTTAAAACCATTTATCGGTTTTCGTGTTTCTACTCGAAGTGTAAATTCAGATATCATTTAGAAACAGACATTCCGATATCTACTATGAGTCAAAATGGTTGCTAAATTGATACCCCACCGTTAGCGATACGAATTCGATAGCAAACGGCATCGAATCGACATTCATATGTTTGTTGGGAGGGAGCTAGGAAAATTGTATCTGGGAAAATTTCCCCCGGGAAAGCTGCCTATGTATAAATTGCCACTGTGGGAAAACTGCCACTGGGAAAATTGCCACTGTGGAAATATTGCCACCTACAAAATTGTCACTGTACACAGTGCAAGTGTACATACACTGTATATAAATTCATACTGAATCTAAAATTTATCATAGATTTAATATAAAATATTAATTTACGATGAATACATGGCATTTTGCCAAGTTAATACGATCTAGGTAAGTGGATCCTTTCATCGATGGGTGGGAGTGCTCTGATAGGCAATTAATCTTAGCTTTCTCTGATAACATTGCACTATCGCAGGCGCGTATACAAGGGGGGGGGGTGCATTTGGGGCAGCTGCCCCCACCCCCTTGGGATCTGAACTTTATAAAAAAAAATCTACGGATTAATAAAAATTTATGGATTAAATCCTCCAAATTGTAGAAATGTCAATTATTTGATTATTTTTAATTGCTTCAGACATGCTTGAACACTGTATCCCAAGAAACATTGCATGGTTGGCCCAACTACGGGTACCATTGGTTCAACAGTGGCAGCAACGTGCGATGGCTTGCCGGTGCTCAGAGGCATTGGCCCAATGCTGGCTGCCGGTGCTTAATCAACACGATCCTAGCCATCATTGGCCCAATGTTGGCTGCAAGATCATAGCCAATTGGCATCGTGGCCATCATCGGCCCAACGTTGGCTATCATCCACTTGAAATGTATATAAATGAATCTTTTTTAATCTGTGATATTGTTGACATGTTACATAAAATAGATGCTAAATAATTGATTGTAATATTGTAATGTATTTTTCAAATTTATTTAGATAAAGTTATAGCCTAATCAAATTTATAATATTCGTGTTTGTCATATAAGTATACTAATGGTAGTTTATTAATATATTATGATGTAATACCTGAACAGTATATTGATATTTGAAATGATTAATAACATGATTAAATTAATCGAATTGTATACCGAATCGTCAATGAAGATTCCATATTTTAGGGAAAAGAATTGGCGCCATTTTCATAAGATTTAAGTTAAGACCTGAGGTCTGAGGAACATATTATAGAATATGGAGGCGCATGGTTCTTCAAACTTGCCTTTTTGAGCGAAACAAGAACTCGTTAAACAGAAGAAGAGAGAGTTAACATATTATCATATCCTGAATACATCCTCAAAAACACTTTTTTTATAGTAGGCGTCGGTGTCATTTTTGTAGGTAGGCTGTAGCGCTGAGTTCCTTACTTCTAAGCATGCGTAGATTAATATAGTACTTAGGGTCACACAGGTAAATTGCGGTCCTTTAATTTTTAATTGCACCCCTCTCGAGAGTCTCTAAATCATTCTGAACCGAAATTACAATAAAATGTTGCATAGCTATCAAAAGAAGCGCAGTGCACGTTATAATTCATTAATTTAAGTTTTTAACGTGTGATTTGAAGCTATGATGTTTCTGTTGTTAAAGGCCGCAGTTAGTTAGTGTTCTGCAATTTACCTGCTTTATTTAAATTTTCTTTATTCTGCGAAAAATAGCCTTTAGTTTTCTATAACAGATGGCACTTCATCTGTTCAATAGTCAGGCTGAATCATAACTCATTTACTATGAAGGAGTTCTACTATAAACTGTTTTATTCTATTTTATTGACTAAGTATATTTTTTTGTTATAAAGATTTCATTATTTATATATCGAGAGGATTGTGTTGGTTATCATTTTATCATTTCCATGTTGATTTCATATATTAAAATATCTGGTTTAAATGTGTACTTTTATTTACCTAATTGAGATTCATTGTAAAAATAAATCCTAGTTTGGACTACAGCGGTTAGCAACGGCATGCCGCCGTCAGCCGTAGCTATGCCATCATGGGCCAGTGCTGGCCCACATTAAAATACAGTTCCGCTTTAGAGCGGTTAACATTGGCATGTCGTCGTCAGCCGTAGCTATGCCATCATGGGCCAGTGCTGGCCCACAGTAAAATGCAGTTGACTTTAGAGCGGTTAACATCGGCATGCCGTCGTCAGCCGTAGCTATGCCCATCATGGGCCAATGGTGGCCCAACAATTAAATTACAGTTGGCTTTAGAGTGGTTAACATCGGCATTTCGTCGTCAGCCGTAGTTATGCCATCATGGGCCAATGCTGGCCCAACAATTAAATTACAGTTGACTTTAGAGTGGTTAGCATCGGCATGCCTTCGGTAGCCATTGTCAGCCGTTGCTATGCCAGCATGGGCCAATGCTGGCCAGCGGTGCAAAAGGTATTGACCCAACGTTGGCACAGAGATGGCCCGATCTGGCACGGTTGGTTTGCCGACGTTGACCCACCGCCTTATTCAACAGCCGGCCGTAATTGCCCTACGTTGGCTTAACACTGCATTGCTTCTGGGGATTCTATCAAAATCGTCATTTTTAATTTGCGAAATGGGATAAATTAAATTGTTTCAAGTCGTAATATGTAGAAGCCATTTTGTCCATAGAGAGTGGATTTCTATCACCCTATTAATATTAGCATTGTTCTTCAATTTAAAAATGTTTTTGAATTTGAGAAGAAATGCATCGTCCTGTACCCTGTAGTTTGCCAAAACACCTTCTTCTTCAACAGTACGCCGAAAACTCATGCTTTCCCAAGATAAATGGAAGGATGGCTAAATCTTACCACTTGAAAAAGTTTACAGGAGTTCATGGTCTATTCAATGAAACTGGTTCTATTCACAAGAAAAAGCAAATGAAAAAAAAAAAATAAAAAAAACACAAACTGCGATTCACGAGGTGAAGAGTTTCTTTGAAGAAACCACTAGTTTTTCTCTCAGAAAAGCTTTTCAGCAGATTTCATCCACACCAAAACCACGTGGTGAAGGATAGTCATACATTCATTTAGTTTCCGTTTTTATCATTAAACTTCAGTTTGACCATTAACGAAAATCATATAAATAGCAGTTTTGTGCGTGGATTATGCAGCAACCATCCAACATTGACAATTGAATCGTTTGGACAGACGAGAAGTTAATTTGCCTCCATCAAAAACACATCGAAAAAATACAAATGAAAATGCTCGAAATATCTGGGAAACAAATGATAGGTATGATGCTAAGGTAATGATCTTCGTTGCAATTATTAATGGAATGGTTCCAATTTTCAAGCATTCCTTAACGAAAATGGCAATTTGTTACCAGTTAATGGTTTTAAAAACTCTGATTAATTGCTCCAGCACATTATTTGGCCCAGCCTGCAACTTCTTCACTTTGGAGGATGCAAGACCACATTGCACAAATGCAGCTCTAAAATTTAAGGAAAAGTTTCGAGGTCGAGTGATTAGCAGAAGTACGAAAATAAAATTCCTGGTCAGCACACAGTCCAGATCTCAACTCTTTGGACTTTCGCATATGGGCTGCTGCACAAACTCGAGTTTATAAGTTTATATATATATATATAAAAAAAATCCCAATGAGTCTCGTATACAATGTGCTCAAATCTCCGCTCAAAAATACAACAATAAGACTATCAAGAAAGTATGCAAGAATGTTTTGAAGCGTGCATCGTTCTGTCTTCACATCTGAGGGTGTCATTTTCAACAACTTTTATAGGACCTCAGGAGATGTGCCTCATATGATATAAGACAATGAATGTTTAATAATAATAAAAATCCTTTCTTTTCCTTCAAAAAGATGCATCTATAATGGTATTTGACTTATTTTTAAGTGCTTCTAATTCGCAATTAAAAAAATACGTTATCTAGCTGATGAAACAAAGTGTAGCAGTATGGTTTTGATTATTTTTGTTGCCAGCCAATGATTGAATATCATGGTTAAAGGTCCTCTCCAGGCTCCGGGGGAAAGATGAGTTTATTACATAATATTATAGAACTAAGGTTTACGATCATTATTCTGCAAACCGCATACAATTCAGTTCAGTATATATTTCAATATTTGCTATTAAAGTTTTTTAATACTATGCGAACAGCAATCGAGCGAATCTCCATCCTGACGCTGAGAAAGAAGATTGTACACTCTTTGTTTTGATTTCAAATTTAGATTTTTAAACAAACAATGCGTTTTTGGCCTTCTTTTAAGATATTAATTGTTTTTAAAAGTATATAAATGTTTCTATAATCTGTTTATCCAAATTTAAACCTTTAAACGAATAATAAATAGATTTATTAAACCAAATACCTAGTTTGACAATCAAAACAAATGGTGTACATTCTTTTTCTTCTGGCTGAAAATTTTTTAAATTAGTAAGTCGGAAGTAAAATAGGTTTTGTAGAGTTTCAATTATAAAATTCTTTAAAAGCATATAAAATTAAAAATATGCTACCAAATTCGATGCGGTTTGCAGCAAAATGACAAGAAACATTAGCCTCGTTGATTAAAGCAATAAAAATATTTGCTTGGAGGGGAGCTTTAAGTTAATAACTATTAGTCTATTAGACTTGATAAACAGCTTATGGAATATACAATACATTCACTGACACATTGTGTTCCATCAGAAACGACATTTTCAAATTGCGAAATAGAATCACTTCTAATGCATCAATTGTCATCATTGGGTGTCCGGAAAACTGCCAGGCAGAAAACTGCCGAAGCGGAAAACTGCCAGGCGGAAAACTGCCAGTTACTTAATGGGAATTTATGTATTTTTTACTTTTATTATTTAGTTATAAACACTTTTAAAAAACATTTTAATTAAAAAAACGGCGTCAGCCCTTCGTTAAGGGGATATTCATTTTTACAATAATAAAAATATGGATATTGGATTACTTAATATCCAAATGAAAATTATATTTCAACAGAGCTACCTTATTAAATACACAGTAAACCAAACTTCAGTACACATAAGGAAGTAACAGTTACCATTTTATACTTATTTGCTATGTCACGTATATTTAAAAAACATGTTAAGTTATGTATATAGTCCCTTGTTTTTAATTTCCTATATTAATGTCAGCAATATAACCTTCGGTTCAAAAGCAAACGTTAAACCCCGCGTACTGATTTGTGATTAATAGCTAATTAGATATTCTCATAATTAATTAATCTTAAATTGTACAATAAATTAAGCGTATGTTAAATCAACATATATGTATGTTCAATATTTATTATATTTACATTTTTATTCTCCATGTCAATAGCACAACTCCTTCATTTTTACAATATTCCTTTATATTTAACAAGTATTATTAATTAATGTACAATCCAATTCGATCGAGTGAAATTGTCAGAAATTTAGGTACTATTGGTAGGTAATAGCAGTTTAATAATCATAGATGTTGAGTTGCAAATTCTAAATATTTCACAAACATATATCGAAGTTGTTTTATAATGAGTACAAGCGAATATTAAGCTTGAAGGCTTGTTCAATTCTCAAATTATAAAAAAATCAGACAGTTAGCGCGTTATGAACTGATAATTTAAAGAAGCGTTGTGTAAACAAAGAAATTGTACTCTGTCCCTAATACAAATATTTCTTCGTTTCTTCTCTTAGTATTTTAAACCCTTTTTAAGAAAGATTTTAGTTTTTAAATTGTATGTAATATTTCATATATCTTAAATATTTATATATTTACATATTTTTCTAATAAATTGTCTACATTTAACTATTATTTTTGTTTTGTATACTAAGTAAAAATGAATGTTCCTTAACTCTTTAACGTTTAATTATAAATTAAAATTTTATTATGGACTAAAGTCTTTAAATTGCCAGTAAATGACTGGATGCTTTCCGCCTGGCAGTTTTCCGCCTGACAGTTTTCCGCTTCGGCAGTTTTCCGCCTGGCAGTCTTCCGCCTGGCAGTTTTCCGCCTGGCAGTTTTTCGTGTACCTATCATTGATACACCATGTTGATGTAAAAGAAAGTATTATTAATAAACACTAGTGTATTTTCCCGTTAAAAAGGACGGGTCATAATCAAAACAATTTATTACCCGTTATTGATTTACTTTTAATGAATTGTATTAGAATTAAATTTTCTGCATAGTCTAATTTATTTCATAGATAAAATACATTTAAAAATTGAATAAAAACAGGGGAATTCAAATATCAAGTCAATATATTCCCGTGTCTATCATAGTTACATTCTTCATGTTTAATACCCGTAGTGTAAAAGCGGACACCAAATAAATAAATAAACAATAAATAAACACACTAAGGAAATTATTAGTATAGATTTATTATTCTACTAGTGTATTCGCCCGTCAAAAATAACGGGTCTTCAATAGAAATTTATTACCCGTTGTTAGGTCACTTTCAGTGAACTCAAATAAAATTTATTTTTCTGCATAAACTGATACTTTTTTCATAGATAAAAACATTAAAAAATTGAATAAAAACGGGGTAATTTAAATACCAAGTCAGTATGTTCCCGTGCGTATCATAGTTACATTCTTCATGTTTAAAACCAATCGAGCAAAAGCGGACACCAAATAAATAAATAAATGAACACACTAAGGAAATTATTAGTATAGACTAGTACAGTACCTTTTCCGTGAAATAATCACAGAAAATTGTCTCCGTTTTCTATGTCTACGAACGGTTCCTATTTCGAATCATGACTCGAAATAAGGACCACTTTTACTGAAGTGAGTTGTACTTAAAGCGAGGCTTGCCTGTAGTACTTATGATAAATTCAATGACAGTGGATAAATTTTTTGCGGACACACAGTATAAACTTTGGTTTGTGCAGCAGCCAAGAAGTGAAAATCCAAAAGTGTTGAGTTATTGATTGTGAGCTGGCCAGGAATTTTCCGTTCTTGAATCGACCTCTAACATTATCAATAAGAAATTCTAGAACTGCATTTGTTCAATGTGGTGGAGCGCCGTCTTGCATCCACCAAAGTGAAGAACGAGATGCAGAATGGTGCAGTATGGGCCAAATAAGGGGTGCTAGTTTGGTAGGCGATCTGTGAGGTTACTGTGATCTGAATAGTCATCTGATAATGCATTAGTATTTTTATTTTAATAATTATGATAATTTTTCTTTTTAAATAACTGTGATACAAAACAAACAATATAGACGAGATGATATTGTCACAATGCATTAAAAGTAAAAAAAAACATATATCAATTTCTTATTTTTACTTTATATTCAAATAAGTTTGGTAGGATGTAGTTTATATAACGATATTTTCTTGAAGTATTTCCATAATAAGGCTTTGCATATGTAAATGGTATATAATTATTTAAGAAAAGAAAATACTATATATATTTGGTATCTCATATACCTGTTTGTATCTTTTATATTTGTTAATAAATTCTAAATAGATCGCATGCCAAACCAGTAAATGATGATCTGATCGCATAGCAAACTAGCACCAAATAATGTCCTGTAGCAATCTGAGATATGAAACACCATTAACCGATGAAAAGTGGCCATCATCATCAAGGAATGCATGAAAGATTATATCCATTCAATTAATAATGGCAACAAAGATATTACCTTAGCATCATACCTATCATTTATTCAGTTTAAATTTCAGGGATTTTCATTAGTGTACCTGACGGTCCTCCACAACGGAGTTGTGGTTGGTAAAATCTGCTGAGAAACTGGGGGTTCTAAGGGGTTCTTCATAGAAACTCTTCACCTCCTGAATCACTGTTTCTGTTATTGTTGGTTTTATTATCATTTGCTTTTCTTGTGAAAAGAACCACCACGAACTCTTGTGAACTTTTTCAGGTGGTAAGATTTACCCGCCCTCCCACTTGTCATGGAGTGAAGCATGAATTTTCGACATACTGTTGAAGAAGAAGGTTGTTCCGAAAGTGTATCTTAACAGATAACGAGGTAAATAAATGTAGCCGTCTTGGTATATTTTATTCGCTCACGCTCGCAACCTGAAAACGATAAGTTTTCAGAATACGAGATTTACAAACAACAATAGATTATGGACATATAATTAGTTATTAAGTTACTGATCAACAAGTTATTCAGAAAAGTCACGTATCTATTTTATATGTTTTATGTTTTATCTCAGTTGGCTTTTTATTTGGTTAGCTTTCGAAACGCTGGAGTAACTTGACAGTAAGCTCGTTTTGGAAATCGTGGATGTGCCTCTTAGATTGTCGTTACGCTTCTTTAACAGTTGGAATCTATGATCAGTAGACTCCATTAATCTTTCTCGTTAAAGCTGGGCTGTTTTGAGTCCGTTGATTGAGCCTAAGCTTTCTAGAGCTTGAGCGAACTGTTTATAGTGGTCGTTGTAGTCGGTCCACCTTTCCTTGAGATCGCGAATCAGATTCTTCAAGTGGCCGTGTTCTTTTCTTTGTGCAGTGAACTCGATTTGGCCAATCTCATGGCAAATTTCTTCGAGCCGTCGAATAGAGTATTTGTAGCCATTCTCTACAACGGAAAGCGGCGGCTGCCGTGTTATAATGCCGATAGCACCAGTATGCTTCATGCGTTCACTGGTAGACATCATTGGTAGATAGGCTGTTTTTTCAATCTTCGAAAATGAAAAAAGGGTATCTTATGTGATAACGAGGTAAATGAATGTAGCTGTCTTGATATATTTCATTCACTCACGCTCGCAACCAAGTTAGTGAACGAGTAATGGCGTGTAAGGCTTTTTGAGAAGTAGAATCTTTCATAGAACACATAAGGAACAAAGTATTCCCGTACCTTTTGTGAATTTATACCTTATGTGCTCTATGAAAGATTCTACTTCTCAAAAGCCTTACACGCCATTACTCGTGCACTAACTTGGTTGTTGTTGTTGTATAACCTCCTCAACATCCTCGCCGGGATGGAGGGGCGGCCAGGGGCGCCCCGGGTTTCAGCCACCCGAGGCACTGTGTGGGAGTGTGTGGGCCTAAGGGAAACCCGCATCACTCAGGAAGTTAATAACTGCCTGAGGATGGGTCCAAAGGTGCTCCAGTGAGTGAATGTTGTGTGTAGTCCTGTGTAGGTGTAGTGACGGACATTGTGTTAGGATGTGAGAGATCGTGCCCTGATCGGCTTGACAGAAGTCACACTGATCAGAGTCCGATCTCCCAATCCTGTGCGTGTAGTGAGGAAGGGAAGGATGGTGGCCACATCTCAGACGTGATAGGGTAACCCTATCACCACGAGACATGGCCGACTCACAAGGTTCGATGGCTGGGGGACTAGACCCAAGGAGTCTGTTAGGAGGGAAGGAGACTAGAGCTCGTTGTGTGAATGTGGTGTGTATGTGTTTGTGAATAGAAGTGTTGTCGGGGGTGGGAGGGAGAGTGGTGTAGAGGTGTCTGTAGTGTGTGGAGGGAGTGGTGTGTAGTTTGTGTGGTGTCCCCCTCTCAATTTGCATGTAGTGTAGGGGATGTGAGGGGTCTAGTGTAGAAGTGTAAAAATGTGTGCCCCTCATGTCCATGTGTGAGGTGAGAGGGAGGACTCGTGTTTCTGTGTGTAGGTGGTGTGTAGGTGTTGTTTGTGTACAACCAGTGGCAACGCGGAGTGCAGTGTTTTGTGTTTTTTTGGAGTGTCTGTAGGTGGGTGTTGGAGATGCCAGGTGACCAGGCTGTGTGGGCATAAGTGAGTATGGGTCTGATGAACTGTTTGTAGAGTGTTGTTATGTCTTCATTGGAGTGTCTGTAAGTTGTGTGAGTGAGTGCGCGGAGGACGTTCAGTCTTAGCTTGGCTCTGTTGTTAATGTCAGTTATGTGGTGTTTGAACGTCCAGCCGCGGTCGAGTGTAACTTCAATGATTTTCGGCGTGTGGTTAATGGGAAGGGGAGTGTTGTTGAGTGTAATGTTTGGATGGGTTCTGTATTCAAGGGTGTAGGGTGTATCTAAGGTGACAGAAGATTTGTTTGCGAAGACCTTTAATTTGTTTGTTTCTAGCCAGTCTTCTAATGAGTAGATGTATGTTTGTAAATTGTTGGCGGCGGTCTCGTGTTTGGGATGTTGTGAGATGATGGTGACATCATCTGCGTATGAAAGAGTGTAAACCGAGGTGTGTGTTGGCGTAGGGACGTCGTGAAGGTATAGGTTGAAGAGTGTAGGTGAGAGTACGGAGCCCTGCGGTACCCCGTCAGTGTAGTGAAGTGTTCTGGAGGACTTGCCGTTGTAAAGTGTTTTGCCAGAGCGGCCTGAGAGATAATTGGCAAGCCATTTTTTATATGAGTCGTGGATTTGTGTGTTGAGTATTTTGTTAATGAGTAGGTGTCTAGGTACCGTATCAAAGGCTTTACTAATGTCTATGGCAGCTATAATTGTCCTTTCCGAGGCAGGTTTGTTGGAGTTCAAGCCTTCGAGTGTTGTCTGTGAGAGGTGGGTAAGAAGAGTAGATGTGGAGTATTGGGATCTGAAGCCGTGTTGTGAGGGGGATAGTGGGATGTGTGGTGAAATGTTGTTTAGAACTAGCCTTTCGATTATTTTGGATGGGGTGGAGAGGAGTGATATAGGTCTGTATGAGGCCAGTTCTGTGGGGGTTTGTTGAGCTTCAGGATCGGGATGATTTTGGCTAGTTTCCAGGTGTTGGGTATACTATTGTTCTGTAGTGAGAAATTGAAGATGTCTGTGAAGGCTCTGATGGCAAGTGGCCCTAGATGTTTGTTAGATAAGCCATCATGACCTGTGGAGGAAGTGTTCTTGGAAACCCGGATGGCCTCGGTAACCATTGCCGGGGTGAAGAGAGGTGTGAGGAGCTTTTGAGTGCATGTTTTGTGCAGGCGACGCAGTATAATCCTATCTACGAAGCGAGTGGGTAACCTACTTGTGGAAGCATAGTGCTTGTTGAGAGCGTTCGCCTGTTGTGTGTCAGTGAGTATAGTGTTGTTTTGTGTGATTGACTCGTGTGTTTTCGGTTGGTCCATGTATTTTTTGTTGAGTCCCTTGACAAGTTTCCAAAGTTTGTTTGCGTCAGTGCGGAAATTAATGATGTCTAATGTGTTTTGCCACTTGTGTTTTTGTTGTGCAGCAATCTCCGCACTTACGTCAGTGCACTTGGTTGCGAGCGTGAGTGAATAAAATATATCAAGACGGCTACATTCATTTACCTCGTTATCTGTTTAGAAACCCTTTCGGTACGAAGGTGTTTTGGCAAACTACAGAGTACAGGACGATGCATTTCTTCTCAAATTAAAAAACATTTTTAAGGTTTAAGAAAAATGCTAATATTAATAGGATACAATCCATTCTTTATACTATATGAACATAATGACGTCCTCCCATTTCGCAATTTAAAAAATGACGCTTCTGATGGAACTCAGTGTAATCATGTTCAAAGCAATTAAAATAATCAAATAACTGACCAGTGTGTCTGAGGAATTATCCGTAGATTTTTTCAGAAACGTTAATTTTTTTGAAAATTGCCCCCCCCTTGATCGAATCCTAGATACGCCCTTGCCCTATCGGGCCAACGTCGGTAAACCTAGGAAAATTGTAATGGCACGATCGGGCAAGGCACGCCAGTGACATTACACACTGGGCCAATGCAATGAAAACAACAATGGGCCAACGCTTGCTAAACAGCACTAGCAGGCCCAACGAAGGAAAACATTGGTTAACCAATCCAGTGATATTTGGATGTACATATATCAGTATATTATTATACTGGCCTATCGGTTCTATTAGACAGTGATCACAAGACAATCAGAGAAGTTAGGTGCAAATGATCTCTCCCAACTTTAATCACACCAAATAGCCAATTTAATATCCTCAATTAAGTATATCTTTGAAATTGTAGCCGTTTCTGGCAATTTAATATAAATAGGTCTGTTATCCCTTAAATTCTTGATTAACAATTTATTTATTTCATTCATAAAATTGAGCTGGGCCGCTAGTAAGTTCATATATTTAATATGAAAAGTTATTTTTTCGTTTGAAATAATTGTTCACATTGAAAATTATACTTTCTATTCAATTTTAAATAAAAAATATGATTATTTGGTTAAAACAGCGTAGGTAAAATAATATAGATTTGAGTTTGAATTGACAGTATTCTATTTCCCCCACCCCCCTGATTTTGATCTGTAAAATATATTGGACAGTTACTACACAGAGAAAAAAGTTTACTCATATTTAATGGGTCAACAATTTATGTTTTGAATCAATTTATTACGTGAGTTATTTTGACTATATTCATGTTTTCACGTGTGTCAAGACAACTATGACGTGGTGTGTCACCAAACATAGTTAATTCAAATCATTTTATGGATTGAATCAACTTACTATGAGAGTTAGAGTTACATTTTGGGAGTTTGAACATATGTTAAAACAACTAGGACATAGTGTGTTGAAGTAACTCACAAAGATTGTTAATCCAATGTATCTGGTGTATGAATTAACTTACTATGAGAGTTGGCGCTACTTTTTTGAAGTTTGGGTGCGAGTTAAATCAACTATGACATAGTGTGTTATAGTAACCCACAAAGACTGTTAATCCAGTGTATTCTGCAGTGTATGAATTAACTTACTATGAGAGTTGGCGCTACCTTTTTTAAGTTTAGGTGTGAGTTAAATCAAATGAGTATGTGGCAACTTATGCTTTCCTCAAAGCCAATTAATCGGTTGACACTTTACAGTTCAAATATTGTTTCAAGTGTGTTACGTGTTGAATGTGAACGCTCCTCAATACCATTTTAGTTCAAGTGCAAACAATAGCGTTATATGCACTAAATATTATTTTCGCTGCTGATTGATTATTAATTAATGCTATTAATACATAGATAAATGTCTGCCTAAATAATCTTAAATTTTCTTGATGGATAGGCTGGCGGCTAGGTAGTTATTTGAAGAGCTGATTATCAGTATATAACATTTCATAATAATAAATTTTGATTACTACCTTCCAGTTTGTAAACTGATATCCAAACTAATTTTCTTAGATTATTATATGTTAACTTATTTAAGCATCATACCTACCTAGCTGTTTTTTTCAGTGTCATTACCTTCTAGGCTAGGCAGTTACTGCGCTGTCTTCAGATAGGATAAGATCCAATTTATCAGGCGATTTCACATTTTCGGTCACGTATGAAAAATAGTATATATACAACCTAATAGCTAATTAAAATAAAAGTTGATTAATTATTTTAGATATTTTTTCTTAGGCGACCGAAAATGTGGAACCGTCCAATAATTTGGAACTCATCCTAGTATCTGAAGTTAAGTATTCTGATAATTGAAAAGAATATCGAAGCTGTCACTATCTCATCACAAAAGGAAAAAGAGTGGGTGATGTTATTGATAATGTATATAAATTATACTATAAATTTCTATTATATATATATTAATATACGAATCTCTTATTTCAGGAATTGGCAACCTAGCTATAGTCGTGAAAGACAGTGACAAGGATTCCAATTGTACTTCTAAATAATAAATAAAAAACTTAAATGTTTATATTTCATTATCAATTTGACCTTGGTAAATTCTATTAGCATATTTCTACATCAGTGCCTATGAGTAAGATGAATTGCACTTAAATATGGTTTAGAAGATAAAGGCTTTATAATTATTCATTAAGTTATAGTATAATTGCAGCATATCAAAGATTTATTTTATCAACATTTGTTTTTGTAATTTAGCCTGGTTATTTCATTTATCTAGTTATTTACGTCATCTAATTTATTATTTATAAACTGACATCAAGTTATTTATTCAATATAATCTATTAATTTACAACTAATTATCATATATCAATTCATCGGATCGAATACATTTCAAAAAGCAAAGATTAGTCTAGGACTCTAGGTGATCAATTATTTTTTTAAATCAAAATAGTATGCATATCACAGAAGCAAAAGTAAGAATAAATGAACATGTTAGATTTGGTTGTAGAGAATAAATAGTCTAATCTAATTGATACCGGGACCATAACTCGAGATTATGATTTAATAGAGTAAATATAGTGACTGAAAAAGTCAGGTAAAAAGTTTGGCTTTTGCTAACCGGACCGAGATTTCAACCTACACTAATAGTTGATATACATTTACGTAGTTGATATAACCTACACGAGTAGTTGGTATAACCTATACAAGTAGTTGGTATAACCTATACAAGTAGTTGGTATAACCTACACGAGTAGTTGGTATAACCTACACGAGTAGTTGGTATAACCTACACGAGTAGTTGGTATAACCTACGCGCGTAGTTGGTATAACCTACACGAGTAGTTGGTATAAAACATAGGAGTGATTGGAGAAACATACACAAGTAGTTGATGTAACTTTGTTCTACAGTTGTTATAACCATTACATATAATTGGTTCAACCATCACGAGTAGTTTTGACCAGGAAACAGTAACATAGGGTATGGTAATCAGCTGATAGAATCTATAGTTTGACGTGACCACCAGATGACTGGAAATGTCGACTCTGACTACACTTTGAAACATGGGAAAACCTACTTAAACATAGCACTTCTAAATTTAATTTTTTTCTGATCACTTACTAACTAGGCATTGGTTAAATTGTATTCCATTATTTTTTTCCTTGTTTGTTATTCATAGGAACTACAATTTAGCAGTTTAATAGCACTACTTTACGCTCCTAGGTAGCATATTTTCAAGACCCTATTTTTTATAGATAAGATAAAGAAATTAACAATAAAATCACAACTGAATTATATCTATATATTCAACTTTGAGGTTCAATCGCCATTTTTGCTTTTCTTTTGTACGAAACCCTTATAAAATAACTTCAAACTTCTCGATATTAACATGCAAATACGAGGAATTATGGGCCGCTCGGTCACAAACAAGGAATGTGTTGTTGTGGTGACGTCATATTTTTGTGTCGTCTGCTAGGTACTATACCCGATTATGTTCCTGTACCCTGGTTTTGACTATCACAGGTAGTTGTTGTGACCTTCGGAGTAATTAAAAGTAATGAATTCACATATGTGTTCTTTTAACCAACGTCAATTTAACTCATTTTAAATAGTACCTACAACTCACCACGTAGGTAGGCGCACAGATAAACCATAAAAGTTAGTCAAAACAAATCAAATATGATTTGATTAAACTAATCCTTTCTCTATGTGTACATTGTTAGAAGTAACTGCTGTCTTCACGTGTTCTGTATAGCGTAATCTAATTAATACACCTCTTATATGAAAATAGCACTGGCCGTATATAGACATGCATGACATCGGCAACGCTAAGTATTGCCGGTACCAATAAGTCGTTTATACGTGGTTATACTGTTCTGGGCCGGTGAACATCCGTGAGGTGGGCAAACGTCGGTCCTTTGCTGGCCCAATACACCGAAACCGGCATGACAACATTGTTCCAGAGTTTCTTTCTGAATTGGGCCAACGTTGGCTCAGCATTGTAATATTTACTGTGTTATTTATGTGGTCAATTGTTCTTTTTAGTCTTCAAGAGGTTATAAATCAATTATAGGTTCTCTACTGCATTAGTAATTTTCATTTTCTTGATTGGATGAAAGCGTGAAGAACTTTTTGAAGCAAATCCTTTTAGGATCTAGGTTGTTCGACTCTAACCATTGATAGCTTCTAATTGTCTTGTCTATACAGTCCTCTGAACATTGTTCGCAAGTGAATTTGGTAATGACATTGGAAACAAATAAAATGTGAGAGTTTGTCATTATAATTTGATAATAAACATATTGCCAATTGAAAAAGAAGAACTAGAATTAATTTAGAATATATTTGTGGATAAAGCAGCTTACTAATTGGATAGGCTAATTTATGTTTAGCAAAAAAATAACCGCAAAATGTGCATGATGATAAATGATAAAAAATAAATAGAACAAAATATACATATTATGATATTGCGTTAGTTTCATTGATTCGATACATAAATATGTGATGTCATATACAATTAAAGTCACGTATTTTCGGCAAGTCAAGTCATTTAGTTTTTAGATTATGCATCAATATTTCAAACCGGAACGAGCCTCTCACGCCCATTTGGTCGTTCCAGGGTTGAATAGTTTTTTTAATATAAATTTTATCTCTAGGACAGTAATTTAATTTGTCAAGCTACGATGTGCGCAGTGTGAATATTCATTTACATAAAATTCAAATCATTTTGTATTCAGTTTGGTATTTTGTTTTTATAGACTATTAAAGTTTTTATTTTCAATGTTAAAATAATATATATGGGCAATTATCCTCAGTGGTAATTTTCCCACAGTGGCAGTTTTTCCATTGGCAATATTCTAACAGTGGCAGTTTTCCCATTGGCAATTTTCCCACAGTGGCAGTTTTCCCATTGGCAATATTCCAACAATGGCAGTTTTCCCATTGGCAATTTTCCCACAGTGGCAGTTACTAGTTTGTGAGTTCTATAAGAAAGGCAGCTAATTAATAAGCCTGCTTCCCCCAAATAGCTGTTGAGATGATCACGAGCTGAAATGTATAGACGAGATACAATACCTAGGGGAGGGTTCTAGGACAACTCAGCGCCGGACAACTCGCCGCAGACAATTTTCCGTGAGGACAACTCGTCGCAAGGACAACTCGCCGCTAGGACAATTTACCGCCAGGACATCTCGCCGCGTGATTTATGTTTTGCTGGTGTATACGTAATTTTCATATATTTAAAAATATTATAAATTTGAACAATGATTGGTTTCTATACGCTAAAGACTGACGTAGAACAGTAGTTGACAAATTTCATTATTTCAATTAATTAGTTTCGTTTATTATATCTATGAGAATATTTCAGGCCTCAGAAAATATTAGATGCTATTAATATAAATTTAGAAGCATTTAACGTCTGCTTCGAAACAAAGGGCTTTCTAGTTGACGTCAAAAGGAAAGTAAATAAAAGGGACAGGAAGAAAGAGTCAGAAAATAAAGTGTGACTCCTTGAATAAGGGCATTAACCACCAGTCCGTAACAAGCTCATGGATACAGAAAAGCTACTTCGTGGATGCAATCACTTACCAAGGAATAGTTCCAAGTCCTCGTATAGTCTTAACAACTCTTAATAATGCCTACAGTTAAGCGGTCTGATACGAAATTTAGTTGAGGAATTTGGGTGTTATGCACTGAAAACGGTGTTTTGAAATGCAAGCCATGCAATGTGAAGTTAAGTAGCTACAAGAAATCAAATGTTGTATCAAACTTTAAAATAGCTAAACATAGGCATAAGAGTGCAAATTTTGTAGATTTGAATGAGGATGATGCCAACATAATACCAACCGTATTGGTATCATCCTGGACTACAACACATAGAATAAATATGAAGCATTATCGCTGGAACGAAAGAGGTGCAAATTGAAAGGAATATTACACAAAATGCAATGTATTCAGTTGAAGTAGAAAGAAGCTTTTCAAAACTCAAAATGTTAATGAGCGATTACCGAAAAACAGAATATGTCAAAAAACAATTAATCGTATCATGTTTCTCCTAATTGTTAAATTATTTATATTCTAATTATAGCTACTATTAATTCATCTAGCTAGATGAATAAATAATTGAATCTCATATATACCATATATCGTTATATATAGAGATTAGAGACTTATTTTTCTTGTTCTGATATTTTGTTAGATATTAGTGAAACTTTGGCTGTCTCTTAGTAGAACTGAGAATCTGAGAAATTATCGTTAATGGTTATTTGTTGCTATATTAAACCTCAAAATGTTGTTTAATTTCCAATTCCATTTTGAATAATTACAAAATATGTACTTCGATAATTTACCATTTGAAAACGGTAAACATTATTCAACCTCATAAATACAACCTCAAAATTAAAGAAAAGTATACGTAATTGAGTCTACCATTTGATGGACTCATACGACATGTTTTTAATGTTTTTGAATAAAGAAAACGTTATTTGAGGTATAACTATTCAATTTATAATGGCATATTTAGCATAGAGTTTAGGCTATAAAGCATATTTTTTAAAGCATATTTTGCATTGTTTTTAGAGCTATTCCGTCTAGATTGAAAGGGCATAGAAATCCGGGCTCTACTTATTAGCCAACCTAAGACAAAAATCTAAGACTTCGTAGTTAAATAACCTTTATTTGCACTAACGATTTTTTTTAAACTAAAGTATTTTTATAAGTCATTAAACGTATTAAGAAGACACCTGAACTTGTTTTCCTTCCATTAGCAAATTATTTTTTTAGCAAAATACTTTCAAATAGAATGACGAAAATATACAACACATACTATGATCAATTTATAAGAAATGGTGACAAAGAATCTTATAATAATTATCGTCCAATATCAATCCTATTTGACTATTCTAAGTTATTTGAGAAGCTGGTACATGATCATTGATCAATTGATGTCATACTTGGACGCCAAAAATATACTGTCTACTAATCAATTTGGATTTCGTGTTAATAGTGGCACTATTAAAGCAATTAAAAGAGGCATCCCATACTCTTGGTTCCGTTCTTTGTTAAAGGCGAGGACCCAGTATGTGGTGGTAAATAATAGTTATTATGAAAAACGCGAAGTGACTTGTGGGGTGCCTCAGGGAAGCATATTAGGACCTCTTCTATTTCTTATTTTTATTAACGATTATCCTACTTGCTCTGATTACTTTGATTTTATTCTTTTTGCCGATGATTCAACCATCTCATGCCTTATTCCTAGGACATATTTGACGGAAATCCATAATAGCATCAACTCTAAACTTAAAGCAATATATGAGTGGCTTGTGAAAAATAAAATGATGATAAATTTCGACAAGACCAAATATATGATTTTTTCTAATAAAGATTCTGTTTCGTTAGTTTCTGTTAGGCTAATGGATCGTATCAAGTTTCTAGGACTGACACTGGATAATAATCTCAGGTTTGACAAACATGTTAATGGTATTTCAATTAGGGATGAGACGATACCAAAAATTTTGCCGATAACGATACTTGCCGACACCAATACTTCAAAAAACCAACCGATACCGATACTTGCCGATACCGATACTTCACAACAAGTGCCGATACCGATACCTGCCGATACCGATACTTTAAAAAAATGCCGATTCTTGCCGATAACGATACTTGCTATTTCTTAAGTTATATTTATAAAACTGATTGTTACTTAATGAGTTATTAAGTATCAATTATTTTTGTAAGTTTAATATAGTTCTAACTCATAAAACTAACACAGTTATGCTCTATCAATGTAGTGTAGCATGAAGTGATTTACATATTTCACATTATTTGAAATGCATTGGTACTAGATAGATAACTTTTCTGATGTGTGTTATTATCTTGTGATACTGATCATATATAAGTGCAAAAATGGACAACAGTAGCCGAATAATTCTTATCTTGAATTTATAGTCAGACTCAAAAACTTATTGGTAGACTATGTATATACTTTATTTTTGTTATTAATTATTTCATTCATGCCCGGGGGAATTACCCGCGTTGACGCTACCAACTTACATTTTATAAGTTTGCCAATAAGCCAACATATAAGTGTCAGCCTAGTATTAAATATATAAAAGTTATCTAAGTACTTTATGCTAACCAAACATATTGTTTATTGACATATTCTATCTATTTACGTGCCGTACCTACCTATATAATTCTCATTTTGACATTACTTTGTCTGATTTTGTGTGACGTCATTTGTTTACATAGCTTCTGAAGACCGGAATCAAGTTCACTGCAATGAATTTGAAACTTAGTATACTTTTCTATTTATTTACTATGCTTGACATATTGCTCTTTAATATTAACCTTTTCAATAATGATTATATACCTAACGAAATTTATTTTGTATCAAATAATTAAATCTGAACTTTAGTGTTTCTGTTGAGAGATTCAAGAAACTTAATTCAGCAGTGTTATAAACTGATTATTTGTATATTTTTTTCAAAATGGTGCAATCTTCAACAGTGGAATTTTTTACATCTGGCACTAAACGCCGGTGGAGTCTTCCGCAGTGGAATCTTCCAGGTGGGGAACTTTCCGCGGTGGAATTTACCAGCCACGGATATTATTGTTCGTTTCAAGTGGCAGTGTAAAAAAATCATCATTTATTATATATACAATATTTTAAATGTTTCATTACTTATATCTAGGTACAGCCAAAGATATTATACCACAATTAGATACACTACTCTCGACAATCTGAATTTTCTCTGCCTCTTGGTTTCGAAAGCGGGAACTAGAATTGAAATATAGTAAGGAAACTCGAGGTATGTTGTTTGCGTGACGTCATAACAGCAACACTAAAATCCTATTCAAGAAAATGGAAGAACTTAATATTATGAAAACTGTTTATTTATTTCCATTATATAAATCAGTGATGAATCACGGTCACGGTCACAAACTTTCGATTTATGACAACAGCTCACAAACCGTACTAGGATTACAAAAATTGAGTGATTTGTGACGTGGCATAAGCAAAGGAACAAATTTAAAGAAAAAATTAGGGGTTTAGCAGGTTATATAATTTATTTAATATGTATTTATTCATTATATTATGCAAATTAATGACTATTTATTTACAAAATGACCTTCTTCAACTGTTTTGAATATGATTTTAAGTGTTCTCTTATGACGTCACGCACACAACATACCTCGATTGTCCTTACTATAATTCAATTGAATCAATACTAGGTCCCACCTTTGAAACCAGGTGGCTTTTGAAACTAGAAATTGGCGAGAGAAGTGTATCTTATTGTTATATAATATCTTTGCTACAATATCCTTGTTTCAAGTGGCAGTGCATAAAAAATTCAGCATTTATTATGGATACAATATTTTTAAAGTTTTATTACATATATTTATCTACAGCTGTGGATAGAAATACAGGTGTCCCTATTCTTTCTCCCTCAGTGTGTACCTCTGTCAGTGATGCACCAAATATGAGGTGTGATGTGCCGGTGATATAGGTACCATTACATGTTGAGTTTCTTTCGTTTCGAATTATTTATTAGAATGAATAAAAATGTTTACATTTATTGTGAAAGATCAGATAGATACAACTAGTTCAATATTATGAATGACTTACATAGTCTCAACCAGATGCAAACTGTGAACTCCTGAAAACAGCTGGTAAAACTCACCCCAAAACTGTGGAAGAATCAATATTGAATGGAGAAATTTTCTGTGAAATGTTGATTATGAAGAATGGAATATTCTTAAGTTGTGCTATGCTAATGATGGTTAGGGCCTTGCCAGTCGTTAATGTAATTAATGTTCAATATTAATACTTTGATTTATAGGTTCTCAAGTTTGAAATTTCCCAATAAACATGAATTACCAATTTCCCATTTCTGTAAAAGTTATTTACCGGTTGCAAAGGATAATTCTTATGATAGGGTTACTGCTGGCGTTGAGATGGATGATTGGCCGTTTGATAACCAACCTGTGAGTATTTTACGTGATACAGAAACGATATTTAACAATTATAACAATCACTTTCTCTGCTTATCCATAATTCTCCCAGGTTATTTTTTTAAATTATTTTTTTCTCCGATTTCAAAACATATATGATGGACTTATTAGTATATTACTAGATAATGATTGAAAAAAATGGAATAAATTTCATGTTTGGTCAAACTATGAGGAAACAAATACAAAACCTTCGAAAATTTGCAATTTTGATAGAAGATTGTTTCATGGAATCTATGTAAATAAATATTATATATAATGGAAATATACATGAAGTACAGGGTGCGGAGAAATTCCCCGATCATATAAAATGTTAATTTAATGAGTTGTGACGGATGAAACCAAACAAAGCTTATCACACAATATCTCAATAAATCCATTTAACAGTTCCACCAATTATTTTTCAATATGACCACCATTGGCGGCGATTACTCTCTCGAGTCTACCTCTGAAGCTCTTTACTGCGGCACGGAACGTTTATTGGGGAATTTTGGCCCATTGTCGCTCGAGGGACTTCTTCAGAGTTTCCGTACTATCATGAGCTGTAAAACACGCTTTCTTCTCCAAGATGCACACCACACAAAAGTCCAGAGGGTTCAGGTCCGGCGATGAAGGAGGCCACAATTCCTTCCTCCAAAACGCAGGAAAGTGACGCTCACACCAATCCTGAGTTTTGTTCGCTGTGTGCGAGGGCGCACCGTCCTGTTGAAAGATAAAAGGCCTGTCCTTGAAATGCTTCTTCATCTCAACTTGTCCTGGAGTCAAAATATCCTCGATATACGATTTTGCGTTAACTTTAGCGCCTTCTTTGACGAAAATGAGAGGATATCTCCAACTCTCAGAGATAGCAGCCCAAACTATCACAGAGGCAGGGTTTTGGCGACAAAAACAGTCTTTACGGATGGAGGGATACTGTCAGCACTTTTTGCCAAAATTCTGTCGTTCTGGGAGTTGAATTTGGCCCTCCACAGTGAAAATTTTCTCATCCGAAAAGACGATCTCACCAGCCTGCGTGCCATCTTTCATTGCATTCAAAAGAATCTTTGATCTGTCCAGCCTCTTCTGTTTCTGCAAGTCCGTGAGCTGTTTAATTTTGGTCATTTTGAAGGGGGACAACTTGAGGTCTTCTTTGACGATGGTTCTCACACTTTTTTCGTCGATATCCATACTCTTAGCCATCTCTCTCATGCTTCGCTTGGGGTTCCTCCTTATTCGCTCCTTAATGGCTTTGATTTTGGTTGGAGTGCGTGCAGTGCGAAGTCGTCCACACCTGGGTCGATCACTTGTCTCCAGTTCTTGGTAGCGTTTAACAGCATTCCTAACAGTCGATTTCTGTGCTTTTAACAGCTTAACAATCTCTGGGTTTGTCTTCTAGCTCTCACGTTGACTCATCTTTATAAAAGATAATGTAAATTTAACAAAATTTAGATCTGGAACATTAAAGTATATGATTATAGGAAGAGAATGAGATATAAATGGATAAATTTAGTAAATAGATAACATCTTTAATTTAAAAAATGAAATTTGATCGGGGACTTTCTCCGTACCCTGTACATTCATATTAATTAATAAAAGTGTTTACTTCACTTTATATTACATAAATATTAATTTGCTGTTATAATGAATAAAATAGGACACATATATTCCTACATTGCACATATCCCATTCTGTACGTCCTACCACTAGTATCAGAAAAGCTATGTCGCAAATGATATTTATTATAAAACTGTAGGTCCAATTGGAAAAATGAATCACTTTGCTTATGGTCTGGATGCTATGGGTACACTAAACTGTGTTATATAGAACATATCAATATTTCGACGAAATTGATTTTGACGACTATCGTTTTCACAATAGCTAGATAAATTACTGGATTTTGTATATACACTCCAAGTAAATAAGCACCACCACCATTTCTTGTCATGAATACCTACGTATTCTCTGTATGTACAATGTCCATCTAATCTAACGCGATCCCTTCACGATCAGTTTCGCCTCAAAGAATTGCTTCAGGCTTGGTAAAATTGATCGAGAATGGGGGTTTTTGAGGCCTGTCAGTCCGACTGTCAATTGGCCGGATGAGATCAGGTGATGCTTGATTTTTGAGGCGGGGTTTAAGTGCTCTGAAGTGAAAACTGACCGTGCATGGTGAGCGATCAGGTCAGTGGTTAGTATAGCCACGTGCTCACACTGATTTAGTCGTTCTAGGTTTCTTTAGAGAAGAATATGCAGTTACAAGCCTTAATCCCATCAACTCTAATTAATTATCACAAATAGAGGAAGCCATTTCTATGACCTGAACGGGTGTAGGACATGACCCCCCCTCCACACTTTCGTGAAATAATCCCGAAGTAAGCATTACCCTCTATTTTGAGAGATTCAAAGCAATCTTAATATATACCGGGTGGGCCAAAAGTCCCTTTACCATTTTTAAACTTGATTACGCACAAACTATTAAAGATAAACCTAATTAGTAAACTGCTAATGAAAGAAGAATGTTTAAAGTTTTTAATGAAAAATTTCTTTCAAATGTCTTCCATAATTATTTAAGCACATATGAACCTTAGCTGTCCTGTGTGTTTTGCATCACTCTTTTTGCATGAAAAGATTATCATTTCTTAGAAATTTTCCGTTTTAGTTCATCAAGCGTGTCTGTATTATGTACGAATACCTTTTCAATTAATTATTGCAAAGAAAAAAAATATGGAGTAGTTATATCAATTTATCGAGGTGGTCAATAGATGTTGCCAAAGCGTAATTTAGTCGGCCTGGATATGCTGCTCTTAAAAGTTTCCTGGTATCAACTGAATTTTGTAAGGATATAATTTTATATCCAGTCTTAATTTGCGCCGGAGTGACGTGCGAGACAATCGCAATTGAGTACTGCTCTTTTTCGTGAATGTTGAGTAGTCTTCTGTAACACTAAGATTATTCACATGCTGATTAACTTCTTCATTGCGATATGACTTCGGTATTACAATTCGATCTTTGTCAGCACATGTTCCCGTTCCTCTGCATTTTTTCTATCAGGGCAAGACTACAGGTTTTAGATTATTTCTAGCTAAAATTTCTCATAAAACATCTCTTAACTCCAACAACTGATCCATTTTAATTGATAATAATAGTCAACAATTGTGTGACTCTTTTTTCATATTGAATTTAGTCATTTGTAGAGGTTTACGATTTCGCCCATTAAAAAGTAGATTTGAAATAGCTAAAATCTGAACGTCATATATTGATTTTTTTGCATATCTACTAAAACTTGAAGTATTCTTCCATTTGCCGTTTACTAAAGATTTGTATCTTTTTTAGTTTGCGCGTAATCAAATTTCAAAATGGTAAAGTGACTTTTGGCCCACCCGGTATAAAAAAGGGGGTTCGTGTCCAGGTGGGCTTATGTCCACACCCCATCTTAAACACCACATTATAGTCTATCCTACATCCACTAACGATCAGTTTTTCCATCAGTGCCTTTCCTCGTTCAACGTCTGAAGGAATTCCGTAAGGCCTGACTAACCGTGAATGGCCTGCTTTACTCCCATGAATTTATCAGAAACATAAATAGAATCAAGTATTGTAAAATCTATTTTTACTCCTGTTTTCTTTTACCACCGTTTTACAGTATTAGAGTTTCGTGATGGAAAATTAGTTGATGACATCGTCACCATATAATTAACCATCAAGCATGTCAGAAATCCCTTTCTTGGAGCCAATAAAACTTTCATAGGAACCACGAGGCTTATTTACCATTTGTTTAGAATCCGGTATATTGCAATCTTATATTGAAAGCCCTATATATTTCAATCTTTTAGAAAAGGATTATATTCTATTGTTCCTACACAATTATACCCTCGTAAATTAACCTCGAACTGCAATGCTAACGAAGTGAAGAAGTTGTTACAATAATGTGATGTGACCCAGTAAACATTACAATGTGTGGCCAACGTTTGCCCAATTCAGAACGAAACTCTGGACCAACGTTGTCATGCCGGTCTGGATATATCAGGCCAGCATAGGTCTGACGTTGGCTCAAATTGCGGATGTCCACCGGCCCAGAACAGTATAACCACGTATAAACAACTTATTAGTACCGGCAAAACTTAACGTTGCCGATGTCATGCATGTCTAGTTGTCTACGGCCAGTACTATTTTCATATAATAGGTGTATTATTAGATTATTCTATACAGAACATATGAAGACAACAGTTACTTCTAACAATGTAGTTACTGTCCTACAAGAACAATTTACAGATCAATATCAGGGTGTAGGGGGGGGGGGGGGTTAGAAAGTTGCCTATTCAAATTCAAATCTATATTATTTTACCTACGCTATTTTAGCCAAATTATAATATTTTTATTTAAAATTGAATAGAAAGTATAATTTTATGAATGAAATGAATAAAGTGTAAAATTAATAATTGAAGGGATAACAGGTCTATTCATGCTAATTTGCCAGAAACGGTTACAATTTCAAGATATACTTAATTGAGGATATTTAATTGGCTATTTGGTGTGATTAAAATGGGAGAGATCGTTTGCACCTAACTTCTCTGATTTGCTGGCGATATTATGGTATACATAAAAAAATCACTGGATTGGTTAACCTTAATGTTTACCTTCGTTGGGCCAATACTGTTTGGCAACCGTTAGCCTATGTCGTTTTCAATAAACTGGCCCAGTGTGTAATAGCAGTGGCGTGCCAAGGTCCGATCATGCTTTTACTTTGCCAACGTTGGCCCGATAGTACAATGTTATCAGGGAAGGTTCAATATATCTGCCATCATCGTCACTCTCATCTAAGTAAGTCAAAAATTTCGTTCATAGTACAGTTTCTGAATGTGTATAAAATGTATACATTAATTTCCTTCTCAGAATGCGGAAAGATTATATTATTGACGGCATTTATTTATTTACTTATCATCTTGTTTTTGCATAACTGAAAAAGTGTTCAACCAAATTGCCTGAAATTTAGTGAAACGATTGGTTTCAGTGACATGCTGGTAGAATTTTGGGAGCGACCCGGTCAAAGGTCAAGGTCATGGTCATTTATAACTCAAAAAGTATTGCACCATATATTGTATGGAGCTAGGTGAGACGATTGGTCAATATACAGTAATCATTTTGTTATATTATGGGAGCGATCAGGTCAAAGGTCAACGATCAAGGTCAAGGCCATTTATAACTCAATAAATCAACAAGTATTCTATCAAATTGTCTGAAATTTGGTGGAACGATTAGACACTATCTAGTCACCAGTTTATCAGATTTTGCTCGTAAACAGATAAGCGGCGGTGAAGGTATGCGCTCTACCGAGCGCACGTTATCTAGTTACTAGTGTGACCAATATGGTAACACCTGAAAAATAATATATTACATAAAATACAAATTATTTTCACACCATTTGAATGACAATATTTATAACCAATGAGTGTTTCTTAGATATACAAATCGCAAAAACAAACCAATAAAATATAACTAAACAAGAGAAATGGCTTACTAACTAAACCACGACACACGGCGCTTATTCGAGTACCCAAGAGTGGCGACCACACTGGTCCCGTCCGACCTTTGATCCGGTCGCGGTGACAGAGCTGCTCGCCCAGTGGTCCCAGGCGATGAGAGCGGAGGTCAGGCACCCGAGTGAAGGCCTTTATCCCATTTGTCGTGAGACAGACAGGGTCGAAAGCCAAAATTCTAAAAAATGTCAAAAAAAATTATTTACATAAAACACACCTAAAGGTAAAACGCCTACTGTGAAAATTTTACACATTGCTTGTCGATGGCGCATGCAGTGGTGGGTGAAAGGTGGAGGAGTGTCTAGTAACGCATTCTCCCTGGAGGGGAAAGTCAACCTTCCCGGCACTCTAGGCTTCAATAAGAAATCCATGCCGCACTGACTTTGAAACGAGGAGGATATATCGCTTGTCTAGAGGTGGCTACACACGTTTCATGCAAACTTGACAAGTTTACTTGCGCAAGTATTTGCACAAGTATTGGAGTATTTCCCTTTGCCCCCACACGATACAAGTATACTTGTACAAGCCTTCTGTTGAAATTGTAACTGTGTCGAGTTCAGATGATGATGCGCTGTTTTGACAGCTTTTTGTCCTGTACATAAACGAAAGTCCCAAAAGAAGAAACGGAATGAGCGGTGTAAAGAGTGGTTGAAAAAAGGAAAACATGTTCTCATATTAACACTGATTTTAGTTGAAGGTTTGAATAATGGGAATACATTTAATTTATTTTAAAATTAAGTTTCTACAAATATATACACTAGTATACATTCTAAATTGAAAACAATTTTGCTTTTCTTCTATCAAAATTTTCTTTGTCTGTTTCACTACAAAACGATCTCAACAATTTGAGAAATTGCCTTCAAATTGATAGAATTCATTAGATATATATGTAGAAATAAACCTCATTTTCTTTTACATTTATCGCAATTGTTCTCAAGTCTTCAATATCCTCAGTACACACACTACGTTTCACTTGCACAAGTCAGACTTGCACAGGTGACAGGATTCAAATTCATTCATGTCTCAAGTCACTTGTGCAAGTCTATAATTGTGCAAGTCTCGTCCTACAGACCCTCAAGTTTGCTTGCACAAAATACTTGCTGCGCAAGTAGACTTGTCAAGCTTGCATGAACGTGTGTAGCCATCTTAAGTGACATCCTTCTAAAATCTAGAGCGAGATGACCTGTTGGTAGAGGTGTTTTAGTATCTCCTGAGAACTTATGCTCTATATCTCTTTTTTTTTGTAGAGAGACGTGGCAAGAGTCGTTTGTAAGGAGAAAGAGGTTGTCTGTAAAATAACATTGTGCATTTTTGAGGTATCTGAATTAGAAAAATTAGGTATAGAATTTGAAAAATATGCTGCAAATAGGGGGGAGTTTCAATTTTTTTCAAATATGACTTCTAAAATAAATTTTTCATTTCAAATATCTCATTGTTATACCATGAAACAACTCTTACTCTTCCAAAGGAAACCTATCTCGTCCCTCTCAGACCTAAGTGTAATTTTGAAACTGATATAAAACATTGAATTTACCCCTTAAATACACGTTTTCAATTGTCTTTAGCCAAATTTTAGCGGGAATATTTTTTTTGGTCCACTTCTACATGTATACCAAATTTCAGAACTCTCAGCTTATTATTGAAGATTTTTTAATAAATTTAGTTCATTTAACTAAGTAATTACATTACGACTTTCTTGTTCTTTCTCTGGAGTATGTATAAGAGGTGCCAACTAGTGAGATAGCAGGTTAATCCACGGTATGAATGTGACTAAGTACTCAGTTTGCCGGTTGCCGCTGGCATGTAAACATGTGTCCTTTTCTACTACTCTTTTGATAGAGTAGTTTGTTTTGTATAGTGTCTACTTGGTTTGTAAAGTCTCTAATGCTTTTAAGGGGACCGCCCCCAAAATTTTGAAAAGTTTTTATTATTGAAGTTATGGTTCTGAAACTTTGTATGTATATATAAAATTGAATTCCCTATCGTTTTTGTTCATGACATTTTTTCGATTAGACCCATAGAAAACGAGTTATTCGAATTTCGAACCATTTTCAAAAACCCTACTTCTGTTTTTTGGTTGAAGCTAGAGCATTGCGGTTTTTTGCATTCGATTCTCCATACTGATATCTATAATATGATCTTATACGATTTTTGATTTTCGAATGGGTTTTCAAAATTTCGACTTTTTCATGAAAAGTAAAACAAAAATTTTGAAAAAAAAAATATGTCTGAAAAAATTTTCTACATCAAATTTGATAATCTAACACGCAGCATCCTACTCTAGCGAAGGTAACATTTCTTTGCAAACCTAACTGGGCGTGTTATTAGTGGTAGGTAAGATACCAGATATAGCAATATAATTAATTATTACGGATTATAATTGGCTGAGAGATGGTTTTTAGAGTACATATTGACTCCCTACCCCCCGGCCCCCTTCTCCCTCTCCCCAGGGGGGTTAGAGTTACACGATACCTCTGATATTTCGCACACACTATGAGAAGGTTATAAAGCAACTATTTACACAATAAAAAAAAAAGATAAAATTTTGAGATTTCTTCGGGGGCGGTCCCCTTAAATGATTATGGCTCTTTAATTCATATTTGGTGATTTAAACAAAGCCTACTTTGAATTTATTTATTATATCCTTTTGTGAAAACTTCTTATTATGGTGATTGACTCAGTGACTCTATTTAAAGTTTTTTCAAAACTATTGAATAGGTGCAGCTAACTACATATACAAATATTTTTAATTTTATATTTTTACGAAACTATTGAATAGTTAATAATCTACTTAGTATACTAACTGTTAAATTGTTAAAATGCATATCGGTACTAGTCTGAGCACTTGAAGACTATTAGCTGTATTAGACCTGACTTTTGATGGCTTATAAGAATAGGTACTTACTCTTAGGATCACACAGGTAAATTACGGCACTGCTAATTTAGAACAACAACTTTTATTCAGATTCTATACCCTAGTGAACTGAATTTATTCTAAAATGTTGCATACCAAATTAAAAGGTACTGCAGAACTGTTATAAATTTATAATATAAATTTATCAATATTCTAAAGCTAAGATTTTATTAGCGTTTTGAGACTGAAGTTAGTTAAAGTGCCGCAATATACCTAATTTAACCTACTAACTTAACATTTTTAGAACGGCTAAGATGATTCTAAAATTTATTTTTACGAATCTATTGAATATACATAGATACTTCCTTATACTAACTGTTAACATTTTTAGAATGCATGTGACGGCTAATAAGATTGTGAAATTGAATTTTACGAATCTTCTGTATATGCATATATACTTAGTTATTGTAGGTACTGTATTAAAAATGCATACATATCGGTACTAACCTGAGCTAGTGACGGCTAATAAAATTCTAAAATTTAGTTTTACGAATCTTCTGTATAAACATAGATACTTAGTTATACTACTGTATTAAATTGTAAATGCATACATTTCGGTACTAGCCTGAGCGTGTGACGGCTATTATGTGTACCAGGCATGAGCGAGTGACGGCTAATAAGATTCTAAAATTTAGTTTTACGAATCTTCTGTATATGCATAGATACTTAGTTATACTACTGTATTAAATTGTAAATGCATACATTTCGGTACTAGCCTGAGCGTGTGACGGGTATTATGTGTACCAGGCCTGAGCTAGTGACGGCTAATATGATTCTAAAATTTAGTTTTACGAATCTATCAAATATGCATAGATACCTACTTATACTAACTGTTGATAATTTTAGAATGCATACATATCGGTACCAGTCTGAGGTTGTGATGACTGTTAGATGAACCAGGCCTGGGCTAGTGACGGCTTAAAGATTCTAAACTTAATTTTAAAAATCTATCAAATATGCATATACTGATATACCTACTTTACTAGCTGTTAACTGTTTAGAATGCATACATTCATTTCGGTACCAGTCTGAGCTCGTGATGACAGTTAGATGTACCAGGCCTGAGCTCGTGATGGCTTTGTGATACTAAAATTTAGTTTTATGAATCAATTGTATATGCATATATACCTACTTATACTAACTGTTAACATTTTTAGAATGCTTACATATCTGTACCAGCCTGATAACGTGAAGGCTAATAAGCTACAATTTCAATCTTTACAAGAAACTATTAAATAGGTACAGTTGCATACTTGTACCTAATTATAACAATTGTATATGTTTAACATAACCAGTCTGATCTCGTGACGGCTGTTATGTGTAAAGATCGGATCTTTTGATGATATTACATTCTATAATTTAAATTTAATAATTACAGGTACATAATTATTGGAGCTTAAAATGAGCTAAAATAAAATACCAGTCTGAGCTCGTGACGACTGTTAGGTATACCAGGTCTGATCTCGTGACGTCCAATAAGATTTTAAAGTCTCCTCTACTTTTTAAATTTTGAGTGTCTATCGATGACAGTTTAATATTGTTATTATACCACGCCTGATCTCGTGATCACGGACTCAAATCACTAAACTATGCTGAATAATAATTTTTTACTTCATAGTTTTGAACGTTTAGTTTCACTTGGTTATCAATTTTCTGTACCGAGAAAAATCTTGTTAGTTACCTGGGCTCTTGCATCTCAATATCTTTTAAATTTTTCCATGCACATACTCGTCAATATGTCTGACGGTCTGATTTCCTGGTTTTTGGTAAGAAAAAGCTGAGAAGTGAAAAATCCATCATTCTGGTTAAAAAAAATTCTGAAAACGCATATGCCACTTTTCTAATAAAAAGTAATTCGGTTTCTAGTGAAATGAAAAAATATGCTTTCTCGTAAATCATACATGTCAAATCAAACATGCTTCTAAAACTTAGACTGCATCTGGTTGAGCTATAATCAGCTAAAGATAATCTAGAAATGGATTATAAAACAGAGGTTGATCTGAATATCTTTCAGATACACTACTGAACTAGATTTCACTTCAACTGTGCCCAGATATTTCTCATTATATTCTTCTTTCTCTGTTTATGTTTAGTATATAAAATTCTTAATCTAAAAAACATTGGAACACAGTCAATGTAGAATTTATTTCAGTTAAACTAGCGTATACAACATGTCTTATGCTGTGAAATTTTTGATACTGGAATTTAATAAATTTACTTTATTGAAAGTCATGAATAAACTTAATGAGGCTAAAGAAGACTTGAATATGCTCGATGCAGCAGAACTGATTAAAGTCAAAGCGATGTACTTGGCTTAGGTTCTGCCAAAGTCAATATGGTATGAAAGGTCCCTCTGTGTACAACAAGAAAATATATTTCTTTAAAATTTGGCAATCCTGGTCGCTTCATGAAACTGTTTCCGTGACGTGCCAATGTCTTATAATTTTGATTTGTTTAAAGTGGAGCTGACCTTCCAAAATTGTAAATAAAAATATTTTTAATAGGAATACTGTTGGTTTAGATAGAAATAATTCTTCTTTCGAATCTAAGGAAGAGCTAAGGTTCTCATAATGAAAAAAACACTTGATTGATTTTAGTGGAGAATTTTTACTAGTTCTGATATTATTGAAGGGGCAGATCACTCTCCTAATTAGTTCATCAGTGGAATTTTGTTTTTATACCAAAGAAATCGATAGATGCGAGAATCATCTCTAATTTTGATGTTTCTATAGAAAATTTAATTTCTTTGAATTATTCTCCAATTGAAGATACCCTACTGAATATGATATCCTTTAAATGTATTATGCTTATAAATAATAGTGCGAACTCGTTCTTTCACATATGTTGGTAATATAGAATTATTAGATGATTCCATTTATGAGATGAAATGTAAGTCTAGAAATAGGAATGAACGATTACGTTACGCAATAAGAGTGTAAATTCCTTAATCTGCCCATGTCTAATTTTAGACTTTATGTTGAAAGAAACGATAATTATCGTGAATATCTATCGTAGCTGTTAGTAAGTTTAAGAAATTATTTAAAACTGTTACCTCTTTTTCGCTTAGTCGTTGGATTTAAAATATATCATGAAGTTGGGTTAGATGCATCTTTCTTTAAGGACGATATATTTCAGACAGCTTGATGGTCAAATTCAAATTTTCAAGCCCTTTTAGTTAGTGAATTGAGTTGACCATCTCTCTCGTACCAGTGCTGCTGCTTTGAAGTCTCACTAGTTGACACCTCTTATACACACTCCAGAGAAAGAACAAGAAAGTCTTAATGTAATTGACAAGATAACCAAGACTTACGTAGTAGGTTGAAGGTTGTCTTCAATTACCTGTACACTTTCTTGTTGTTTCCTGGAGGTGTTCTATCCCACCCTGGTAAGTCCCACCCCAACACCACCTTTTAAAATTAGGCATCACTGGAACTCGAGATTTGAAAACTGAGTACTTAGACGCATTCATGCCGTGGAGTAACCTGGTATATTGCTAGTTGGCACCTCTTATACACACTCCAGAGAAAGAACAAGAAAGTCTCCAGGTAATTGAAGACAACTTCAAACCTACTACGTACCTAAGTCTTGGTTATCTTATAAATTTTAGTTTAACTGCAATTTTAGTTCAACAACATAAAAAAAGGTATTTCTTCAATATTCGGTACAATATTATTAATCGAATTGTGTTTCTTTTGTGTAGGTACGTGAAAGATGGCAAAGTTTTCTCTCCACAATACAAAGTGTTGTCAATACCAGAAAAACAAGGTATGTGAAATGCTGAATAAGTGATATAAAATCTATAGCAATCTAATTTTATTCTATATTTTTTGTTTCTAATCTAATTGAAAGATTGACTTGGTATTGTATTTTTTATGATTTTTTTTAGGTATTCGCTCCATTCATGACGAAGTGGAGAAACAAGTGAGGCCTCTGAAGCGCATTCTACTTCGCTCAAATGTGAGAAAATTGAAATAAATAAAAAATATTTTAATTTTTAGCGTAAAACTGTAACTTGATATTATTTTTTGGGTCTTTCCCATTTGACGACCCCCACCAGATTTAATTTAAACTACTTTCTTTATATGTATTTTTGTCCATCAAAACCGTTTTTTGTAGAAACTAATAGTTTTTGAGATATGAGGGTTTAAAGTTATTTATTTCCTATGTATTACTGAAGGATTGGGAACTTTGAAAAAACTCGTGTTTTCACGCTTCTTGGTCAAAGATAACCGCAATGCAGATTGTTGTATCCGCTAGTTTGTTGTACTGCACACTTCATGATTGTTTAATGACCTGGCAGGGGAGTATGGGGGGTGGCACGCCCCCCTTTACACATATATCAGCATTGAAGTAATAAATTGAAAATATCACGGACACTGGAAATGTATTCGATATATGTTTTTAGGGGGGCGTGCCGCCCCCTGAGCCCCCCTGCCAGGTCATTAATCAATCATGGAGTGTGTAGTACCTGTACAACAAACTAGCGGATACAACAAACTACATTACTGTTTCATGTAAAAAATCTATATTGTTTAAGTAATTTCAATGAAAACACGAGATTTTTCAAAGTACTCAATCCTTCAGTAATACATACGAAGTAAATGATTTTAAACCCTCATATCTCAAAAACTATTAGTTTCTACAAAAAACAGTTTCGATTTTTCTGATTCTATGGACAAAAATACATATAAAAAAAAGTAATTTAAATTAAATTTGGTGGGGGTCGTCAAATGGGAAAGACCCTATTTTTTAGTTTCAATTAGTTTCAAAACGGTCATTCATTTTGCATTGAATCATACATATAATCATTGAAAACAAGAGAATGGGAAGGATGGGGCGAGATGAATTTCAAGACAGATCATTCAATTGAATCTCAGTCATTAGTTTTCTAAAATAATATTGGAAGTTGCATCAATGAATAAATCAATACAGTGTAGTCACTGTATTACTTTAATTATTGTGTACCGAATATCTTTGTATAGATACATTTAAAAAAATACAAGTGTAAATTAAAGTGTACTTTGCATTTCATGCAGTTACTTGTACTAGAGCAATTCTATCGAAAATATGTGAGAATTGTGGATCAGCTTAGTAATCAAAAATGAATTTAAATAGAACTGTTACTTCATGATATGTAGAACTGCATCTACAGAAAACATGTACTTGAATATTGTGAAAGTATAAAAAAATTGTTTCCAAAATTTATTCACTGAAGTCAAAAGGTCCAAATTAGGTACCACAGTAACCTAATTTTAATGATTCCTCTGTGATCTATAATCCGAATTTACCATAATCAATGTCATATAAACTCACCAATTCAACTTTTATTTCCTTTTCAGTATCTGGAGAACTGGAACTCTTTCTTTGGTTTAGATAAAGAAGCATTCAGAAACAGGGCTTGTGAGGTAGACTCCTGTTATTTGACTACCAATATAACTGAATTAAATGCCAGTGAGTGGGATGCAGTGATAGTCGACTTGTTGCATGAGAATACCGTGAAACTCTTACGGGGAAAGAGGTAACAATCTAAAGTATTTTGAACGTCTTTTATTTGTGATACTGTGCATCTGTTACTGCTTCATACGAACATCCTAATTTTGATAATACTACAGAATCTCTCTTTATGCAACAGAAATCCGAAAACATACTTCGTCTACTACTCCACTGAACGTCCAATTGCCAGTCACATGAGGTACCTCAACGAGCAGAAACTATATAGTGTTTTCAACATCACAATGACATACAGAAGAGATTCTGATATTGTTGTACCGTAAGTCAATCCTGTGCCGGAATTAACATAGATTTTTTTTATCAGTTTTATGGCAAGCTTATTCTTCACCCTCAGCGTTGTTATTGCTGATCAGATGCTGAGTTTGGAGGGTTTCCGGTAAATTCACCCCAATAAATTCATCGCAGTATATTCATTGCATGGCAAATTCATCGCAATAAATTCATCGCTGGTAAATTCTTCGCATTGTAAATTCATCGCATTTTAAATTCATCGCATTTTAAATTCATCGCATGGTAAATTCATCGCATGGCAAATTCATCGCATGGCAAATTCATCGCATGGTAAATTCATCGCAGGGTAAATTTATCGCATGGTAGGACCAAGAATATAATTGTTCTGACGGTAATCTTCACTTATCATAAAAAAAAAAAATGTAACAGAATCAGATTCATCTGAATCTTCATTTCATAGCTCATTATTATAATTGTCCATGTCAGATGCATATTCTTCATAAAATACTGTATGTGATGTCACTGGGATTTCTTCACAATTTGGGAACAGATTGTCCGAGACAAACCATCTCCAGGGGATTATCCTTTTTGATTATACTGAGATTTTTAACTGTCTCCTTCCTAAAAAAGTGAATAAAAAGGAACAAGAAAGTATATCGCAAACCTGGTGAATTTACATTACATGGATGTCTAACGTAAATGATGACTTGGCAGGAAATTTTCGATAATTTTACTTTTAAATGGCCGATGTAAAGTCAAGTCCAGTTGAAGGCATGGTACCCTGATAATGCTACAGCAAGTCCTGGTGTCTTTTCAAGATGGTTTACAATGTTGGTCACTTTGATGTCCTTTGATCGTTGACCTTCTCACAGTTCATGATTATCTTGGATGCTGACCGAACATCTGTTCGTTGCTGTCCTAGTGCACATATAAGTATGACGGGGAATTCGGAGGAAACCATTTTCATTTTAATCCAAAGTGAAAAGCAATCAACAATTTTTTTGTTACAGTGACATGTTGCCTATCATGATTTGGGTATCCACCACCATTGGATGCCTTTCTCTTCTCAGTTTGCACTAATGGCCTTTTCTGCACTCATTCAAAAGGAACATCGGTAGCTCATTTTTGAAAACACCATTCGAAAGAAGCTTTTGTCCACTCTGCATGATGATTTGTTGTGCTCCAGTTTTTTGTTTAGGACTTCTTTCCAAATCGATCCTCCCACTGTCCTTTATAAAATGTTACGTACAAATGTACCTACTTCTTCTACCGAAGTATACAGTTGACAGTACTGTATGATCATTGCAGCAAGTGATGCACATGCATTTGTTTGTGAGAGAACAGAATGAGAACACACACACACGAAGCCCGTGGGGAAATCATTTTCCAAGAGAACTTCCCCACGATAAACTCTACAAATTTGATTGGTTCGCCTTTGCATATGATCCAGTGTTTGTCAAGTATGATGGATACCGATGATCGAAAAATAAAAAAATATTGCGAAGGTCAACTGTAGTTTTTTTTCTGTAACGTCAACCATTATACAGGTGGACAGATCTCTTGATGCTTTCAGAAGAGTTATTTTCCCTTCCAGATACTGGGGCTTGTGGCTTCTTCTTGATGTTATTAGCTGCAAAGCTCGGAGCAGGAATGCACTTTATTGTTTTTACTATTAAGAAAGCGGTCTCTACTCTGGTCTCATTGCCTATGAAATTGATCCATCGATAGATGACCTCTTTGTTATATGTTGATGGGATATGATTCTGTAGCCTTCGTTGCCACCAAAGAGTTCACAGTTTCCTCTTTTAAAGAGTTGCAGTTTTATCGAGAGTTTCCATTAGTGCGATCAGATCACTTTACTATTCTGTTTTCTTATTCTATATTTTCGACACTTAACAGCCACCGATTCTCCTCAGTCCAAGCCTAGTATTGTTCTAAGTTCCGAACTTCCGTGACAACCATGACTCTTCGTGCCATAGCCATTGCTTTCAAAATTGTTGCAAGAGTTTGGTAGTGGTAATTCCGCAATCAATGATGTTAGGAAACTGGCCTTGCGGAAGGCATTATTTCATTTTGTGCTGGAGTCTCCTGGACTAGACAGAGGTGTTGGGGGATTCGGAAAATTGATTGAAAGCAATTGACCGAAAACAATTTATCGAAAGCGAATGATCGAATGGAAAATTGATCAAATGGGAAATTGGTCGAATGGAAAATTATTCGAATGGAAAATTGACCGAAACGAAAATTGAGCGAACAACAATTGATCGAATGGAGAATTGTTCGAACCAAAATTGATTGAAAATGATAATTGATCGATTTAGCAACACTAACTGACGATGAAACCTAAAGCATAGATTACCAGATAAACTTACTTACAATATATTATAGCTAGTAGGTCTCATTACCATGATTTATATATAATAATAATAATTTATATAATATGTAATAATTATTTATATATAACATTTCTTCAATCAACTGTTTAGCTTTATCAGAGAATTATATGCTTTGAAAAATATCATAATATGGAGAACTTTAAGTTTTCTTAGTTCTAGAATCTAGATAGTTCTAGATAACTTGTGAAATGAAAGTTAAATAACTTATTAATTACTTTAGTGTAGGTTTACCGTCTATTTCGGAACCAAAAGCCATATCACTGACGTCAAAAGGGAATTAAATACAAGGGTCAGGAAGAAGCAGTCATAAAGGAAAGTGGCTCCATGAACAAAGTCACTTAACACTGGTGGTGAAAATGCTCATGGATGCAGAGAAGCTGCTCCGTGAATGCAGTCACTTACCGAGGAACCGGACGAAAAGGGGCACAGTCACAGGTTGCTGCACTCACAGATGGAAGAGAAAAATGAAGAGGTGATAGTAAATGAAGCCTACGAGCCTATCTAACATAAAATCTAAGGCCTTGTAGTTGAAGAGCATAACCCTAGCGCTATCCTCTTTAACTGCAAGTATCGTTAAAAAAATATAAACGTGGTGAAAATGAAAGAAAAAGACTATACGTAATCCAAATTACAGTAGTTTGGGGCCCAAGGAACGCCACCCCCTTCACTTTCATTCACGAAGATAGCTTCAAGAGAGAACACCGGAGGTCTTCCAGATAGAAGAGGAGAATAAAGAGGTGATAGTAAATGAAGCCTACGAAGAGCAAAAACAAAAGTCATTGAAATATTGAGGAAGTACACTAATTGTTGGTTAAAAACGGTGTAGAAAGACAATGGAAATAATAGATTAGTACATATAAAATAACCAAGGATAAGCATATACCAAGTATCAAATAATGTAAAATAACTAAAATTGAAAATATTTTGCAACTTTTGTTTTGTTGTATATATGTACGTATTTATATTTGCTTTGTGTTTAGAAGCTGATCCATTCGACCAATTTTCCTTTCGATCAATTTTCCTTTCGATCAATTTTCCATTTGACCAATTTTCCTTTCGATCAATTTTCCATTTGACCAATTTTCCATTTGACCAATTTTCCATTTGACCAATTTTCCATTTGACCAATTTTCCATTCGGTCAATTGCTTTCGATAAATTGTTTTCGGTCAATTGCTTTCGATCAATTTTCCTAGACCCATGTGTTGGTAAGCTCCTTGATAGTATTACTTGCGTTCCAGAGAGGAAATGCCTTCTGCATCTTCTTGCTTCGAAGTATATTTTTAACTGAGTTGGGTTCACCCTTTCAGAGAATTTAACCCTTCACTCGTATTTACTGAAGGAATATTTTCTTCTGCAAAGATTTTATTCTTGTTGGAAAAATTGAAAATTAAACAGACTGAAATGGAAGCAGTAAACAATAATCAAATTGGCATTAATCTACAACTGATCTCTTTTCTCTTTCTATTCGTCCGTTTTTTCAGTTACCTCACAGTAGAGCGCCAACCTAAGAGTCCCAAAGTTGACCTAGGAGTCAACTTTGCCAAGGATAAGACAGCCCTCGCAGCTCAGTTTGTAAGTCACTGTGGAGCCATTAGTGAAAGAGACAAGTAAGTATACGAAGATTTACTTTAAAAAAGATTCTGAAATAATGCTTTAAATTAAGTTAGTTAAATTCATCGAAACAATTTTGACTGAATGACATAACTTTGATTTAAAGATATTTGAAACAACGATTTTTTATGTATATTATAAATGAGTTCAAAAATCGTTTAGTACAACTTGAAATTATACATTCGATTACATTGCAACGAATTACCATCCAGCCACCTTTTTATTTTTAACAGCTTGACAACATCCATTCAAAAGTACATCCCTGTCGACGTATACGGAAAATGTGGTCCATTCGTCTGCAAGAAGGAGAATGGTTTTGACTGCGACAGAATGATTGGCGAAAAGTACAAATTCTATTTCTCCTTCGAGAACACCCTCTGCATTGACTACATCACTGAGAAACTAACAAGAGCCTATTTGTGAGTATAGGAGCAAATTGTTTCCAATTGTGTGATCATAGATCGCCTGAATATCATATAATATGTACATCATTCGGTCGGCAGATCAAGATGCTCTTAAGCAAGTAAATTCCCACATTTCAACTTACAATCAATGTTATGCACATTGAAGTAATTTTAGCATATCCATACATTGCATAAAACCTTCGTCTTCTGTTAATCAATCCAAGTTCAAAAACGGTGAACAATAGCATGACGATCATTTTCACTTAGGCTAATTATCTAAATGAAAGCTAATATTCTTCTAATTAACAATAACTAACCGTAGTATTATGGAAAATAAATCTTCGTGTGCCTTTGATTCATGATCTCCTTGTTCTCAGATATTCAGTTGTACCAGTGGTTTATGGCTTGAGCTACGAGACGATGCACTTACCGCCTCATTCCTTCATAGACGTTATGGACTTCGCCTCTATCAAAGAATTGGCTGACTACCTACTCTACCTAGACAGAAATGATACAGCTTACAATGAATATTTTGCGTGAGCACATATTATTATAAGTTCTTTGATGAGTATTCTGACAGAAATTTTTGTGTACGTATTAAGAATTATATTTCACTATGTTAGTTAGAGTAGTTACAGGAGTTTTTGGTTAATAATACAGGTTGTAGGTAAAACTTGAGATACGATTCTTTCCATCTTGTATGCATTACCCCTAACTAACTCTATGGTTTTCTTCAGATGGAAGCCAGACTATAAGATCACCTCAGGCCGCAGGCACCAATCCATTTGCAAGTTGTGTGAGTTCCTGCACCGTGCTGATGATTTTGAAAATAATCCTTCCCTCTATAGAGATGATTTCTTCCAAAATAAAGAAGTTATTGTACCTGAGCCCAAGACTAGATCCAAAATAAGAATGCCAAAGGCCAAAGTTGTGCACAAAAATGTTGTCCACAAAGGTAACAGGAAGGAGTACAAGAACATCACGGAGTGGAACATGGAGGATGTTTGCATCCAGCCAAACGAAGAAACTAATTTTAGAAAATTTGTTTATAATTAATAATATGATATTCCGTGATCTATAATTGGACACAGAAACTTCAATTCACTTACTTAAATTTATTGGATAGAAGAAAGGAACAAAGACAAGACATGTCGAACAGTCCCGAAGTAAGGATACTAATGTAAGGATATTAATGTTAATAGAAATTTAGAGGGTTATACGGAGTCTGTTTTAATGGAATTATGAATACCAGAATACGATTCTAGGACTTTTGTCCGGCGGAATATTCCCCGGGGGAATTTCGCCAGGGTGGAATTTTGCCAGGCGGGTTTTTGCCCGGCGGATTTTTCCCAGTGGATTATATATTTCTGGGTTTAAATTGGTAAATTATAAGTATAAAATGTGAGATGTAACTTACATAAATATAAAACGTTTTAATTTAACTTTAACATATTGTACTTTAACAAGTTTTATTTAACTAATATTTAATAGGCATGGAAATTAAAATAAAATTAATTTTGAATTTACTTATAATCATTACAGAACATCTTTTAAATTAACTGTTATACATATATTCTAACATTCTTTTAGAATTCACTTATCACCGTAATTGAAAATGTAAGGTTAACCTAACTAACAATAAATCTATATTTTCGATAATTTAAGAAGCAAACTATATAATCTTTACTATTTAACAGCTATTATGAATGGTATTTAACGACTTGAAAAAGTAAGATGAAGATTCATTCATTGTAATCAGTTGGTTTCTGAAGTTTGCTCTATTACCGCTATTGTCTTATACCTTTCACAATGGCGTGGATAATATTAAGTTCACGTGGTAAAGATATCATTATTTAGAAAAATCCTATTTATACTCAATGTAAGATTGAAAACTATGAAATCTTTAATGAAATCATTGAACATATCAATGAACATGTATAGTCGATCATATCTCGTCACGAAGTACTGTACAGGTGAAGAAAGTCGTACGTGACTTGCCAACAACAGTTAAGATGACTAAATTATAGTATTTTGAAAATAGCAAACCACACAGTAGTATTTTAAACTAAACTACTGTCAAAATATATAACAGTCAAATTTAAAAGAAATGTTCTGTAATTATTTTAAGTAGAATCAAATTTATTTTATTTTTCAATTTCGAGGCTATTTTACATTGGTTAAGTAAAAAACGTTAAAGTACAATATGTTAAAGTTAAATTAAAATGGTTTTATATATAAGTAAGTTGCATCTCACATTTCATAATTTACAATTTACCAATTTAAACCTAGAAATATATAATCCACGGGGAAAATTCCGCCGGTCAAAAATTTGCCTGGCAAAATTCCACCCTGGCAAAAATCAGACGGGCAATATTCCGCCGGGCAAAAATCCGACGGGCAAAATTCCGCCGGGCAAAATTCCTGTCACCCAGAAACTTCTACTCTCCTAAGTAGAGGTAGCAGGCAGGGCTCTAGGACAACTGCCATGCAGACAATTGCCATAGCGGACAACTGTCATGCGACGAACTGCCATGCAATACATTATAGTTTTAATTTGGGTGAATTTTAATGCGCTTGTAATCTTAACCTTTCTTAGAATAATTTGATGTGAAGTATATTATTATTTTAACCTAAACTTTTAGTTGTTAATTGTATAGTGTGAAATTGTAAATGAAGAAGCATAGAAATTAATATTGAAGTAATAATAAGTTTCTTTCTTTGTTGCAATCATTTTCTTTCACTTTTAATGCCTTAAATAATCAAATGGTTGACAAAAAAATTAAAATTTATAAGTGCAAAACTTTCTTTTCAAACAATTCATCATACAAAAAATAGTACAAACATATAATCTTTACAAGTTAAAATTTTCAGTGTGTGTGGTTTTGTATCTTATTATTTAAGAGTTGCTGTCTCACATTACTGGGCATGTATGAGTTAGTTAAAGTTTGATTAGTTCTTAGTATAATAACAAATTAAAGCATATTTCACTAATAATTATTCAGATATTGTGACAGTCGTCAAATATTTATAAGATATTATGTAATGCATGAATTTTTGATCAGTGGGAGCTGGAAACAAAGAAACGATAGAAACACAAATTTAAATGTCAAAGTTACTGAGTGAAGTGTTATTCGTAAGAAATTTTTTAACATAGAAATAAGATAATTAAACTACTTCAGTTTCTGATCATGAATCTCGCGGCAAAGTTAGTTTCTAGAAATAACCCAATGAAAAGTATCCCTCACTGGAAATTGTAACCTGTAAAGCTTGTGTTTGCACTATTCTTTGTATTTTGAAATGTTTGAAAAGAAAGTTTTGCATCTATAGATTTTAATCTTTTTGTCACCCATTTGATTGTTTAAGGGGTTTAATGATTTAAATATAAAATAATATGAAGAAAAATAAAATTAGCATACTTCAACTTTAAATTCTGAATCTACTGTCTATATTAATTTTTATACTTCTTCGTCCACAATTTCGGATTATACGATTAATATTATTAGGTATACTTAATTTTTAGGTTAAGATAATAATATACTTTACAAAAAATTAATCCCATGAAAGGTTAAGTTTACAATCGCATATAATGTAGTGCCTGGCAGTTGTCCGTACACCGTAGGCAGGCAGCCTCCTCCTTTGTTTTGCGTGTGCTCTCTTGCTCTGCTGGTGCTACGCAGTAATGATACCCCCACCATGTACGCGCGTAGTATACATGGGATATCGCCTGCGTATGAGGGGGGGGGGGGTCAGGGGTAAGGGATAGAGGGAGGGGTGGAGTTTGGACTCTTCGTTTTTCTCTCTCTGTTCTTCGCTCTGGCTGTTGCCTCGCTCTCTTTGTGAGAGTGTATATGTGATATTTGCACTTACACTCCCGCCACACAACGTTTTACCGTTTTCGTATCATTGGGAAATGAAAAATGGCTGTTTCATTTCCCCAATATATACATCATGTATATAGTACTCCGTGTTTTTCTATAATTCTATACATTTGTCTTGTTGTTTCTCCTTGTGTGAGAACTTTTGTTTGTCCCAATATACATGTATATAATATAGTGTGTGGTTTACATTTTTATAATTGTAAACATTTTTCTTGCTGTTTCCCCCTGTGTGAGGACTTTGCTTGTCCCAATATACATGTATGTTCTCTGTGTTTTATTATTTTATAATTGTATAATTTGTCTTGTTTTCCTTGTGAGAACTTTTGTCGTTTATATGACGGTCCAAAATTCCTCCTTCGGAAGAACATTAGTTGTTTTTTGATTTTTTTAAAATTTGTTTCGAGTTTTTTTTCGAATTTTTGAGTTTTTTTTTACTTTTAAGTTTCTTCGAAATTTTAGATTTTTTTAAATAAAATTTTCAGTAAGACCAAAAGAGTGATAAAATAAAAATGAAATTTCTGGAGCCCATTGGTCGAATTCAGCCATTACGATTTTTTTAAATTTACGGTGCACCATCTTAAATGTACCCACCTCGGGCTGTGAAGAAAAGCTAAGAAATCGTAAGGTCCAATTTTTGAGAAAAAGGGGAACAAAATTATTGGTGAGCAATAATGGTCCAAAATAAAAAAGGATCGCCATTCAATCTTGGGTTGACGGATCCCTGAGGAATTATTGAAAATTGAGATTCCTACGATTCTTGCCAAGATCGAGGCGAATTGGAATTTTTTTTCAGAATTGAAATCGAACGTATTTTAAGACCTCCGCAGGTCGGGACAAGGCGTCTCCAAGGTGGATAGCCCAATATCTCGAGACCGAGAAGTCGCATTAAAAACACGGATAACTTGTGCGTGATCAGGAGTCTCATACCTTGATATATGATGCGCTTTAAGAAAAATTCATGGCCATATTACCGATTTAAGAAAATTTGGGTCGCGGAGGATCAAGCTTGAGAAAAAAATGATTGTCACCACTGTGTTCGGGCTGGTCTCAGGCCCCCAGAGAAATTCAAAGCAAGCCCATTTTCGACAGAAAATACCCATTAAATAAATGGTATTCCTTACCTTATACTACCAATCCTTATCTTAACATAAATCTTTACCTTGCTGTCATAAGTAAACACCTGTGTTAAAATTTTAATTTTGACTCAATTTTAGAATATCTAATTAGTGCATTGTATTATCTTTTGCTTTCTATTATATTACTCAGTATTATAATTTTATGTTTTTAAAATTGTGAGTAAAGAATAACCTAACTATTAGTTATGTCAACGATTGTGTCACATGCATGAATAAAATTTGTTTGAGTTAAAAACATTAATTTCTATTAACCCTTTATTAGAAATACCATTTTAATATTTAATATATACAATTAGATATATATAATTTTCAAAAATAATACATAATTAACGGAATACATATTAAAATAGCAATAGACTAATAGTAATGTCAAATTCATATAAGAAATGTGTTTCTTTTTATGCATGATATAATGATAAAAACAAAAAAGTTCCAGAAAGTGTTCCTTTTAATTAAATCATATTTTAATTTCGACAAATTTGTCTTTCAGAAAATTTGTTTTTTTGGTAAATCCCTATTTCGGAAAATTCGTTTTCGGCAAACTTGGGATTCGGCTATCAAATATTCGGATAATCGGTTTCGGTGAATTACAGGGTGCGGAGAAAGTCCCTGATGAAATTTTAATTTTTAAATTAAAGATGTTATTTATTTATTATATTAATCCATTCATATCTCATTCTCTTCCTATAATCATATACTTTAATGTTCCAGGTCTAAATTTTGATAAATTTACGTTGTCTTTTGTAAAAAGGAGACAACGTGAGGCTATTATTCAGCTACACTGCGCGGGAAAGACAAACCCACAGATTGTTAAGCTGTTAAAAGCACCTTTTATCGACTGTTAGGGATGCTGTTAAACGCTACCAAGAACTGGAGACAACAGATGATCGACACAGGTGTGGATGACCTCGCACTGCACGCACTCGAACCAAAATCAAAGCCATTAGGGAGCGGTTAAGGAGGAACCCCAAGCGGAGGAACCCCCAAGGAGGAACCAAAAATGGCTAAGAGTATGGATATCGACGAAAAAAGTGTGAGAACCATCGTCAAAGAAGACCTCAAGTTGTCCCCCTTCAAAATGACTAACATGCAACAGCTCACGGACTTGCATAAACAGAAGAGGCCGGAAAGATCAAATATTCTTTTGAATGCAATGAAAGATGGCACGTAGGCTGGTGAAATCGTCTCTTCGGAAGAAAAAATGTTCACTGTGGAAGCCAAATTCAACTCCCAGAACGACAGAATTTTGACAAAAAGTGCTAACAGTATCCTTCCATCCGTAAAGACTGTTCTCCGTTGCCAAAAGCCTGTCTCTGTGATGGTTTGGGTTGCCATATCTGAGAGTTGGAGATATCCTCTTATTTTCGTCAAAGAAGGCGCTAAAGTTAGCGCAAAATCGTATATCGAGGATATTTTGACTCCAGGACAAGTCGAGATGAAGAAGCACTTCAAGGACAGGTTTTTTACCTTTTCAACAGGACGGTCCGCCCTCGCACACAGCGAACAAAACTCAGGATTGGTGTGAGCGTCACTTTCCTGCGTTTTGGAGGAAGGAATTGTGGCCTCCTTCATCGCCGGACCTGAGCCCTCAGGACTTTTGTGTGTGGTCCATCTAGGAGAAGGAAGCGTGCACTACAGCTCATGATAGTACGGAAACTCTGAAGAAGTCCCTCGAGCGACAATGGGCCAAAATTCCCAAAGAAACGTTCCGTGCCGTAGTAAAGACCTTCAAAGGTAGACTCGAGAGAGTAATCGCCGCCAATGGTAGTCATGTTGAAAAATAATTGGTAGAACTGTTAAATTTGTTTTTATTGAGATATTGTGTGATAGGTTTTGTTTTATTTCATCCATCACAACTCATTAAATTAACATTTATATATGATCGGGGACTTTCTCCGCACCCTGTAAATCTCTGTACTTCTTTGGCAGGTACTGAAACTTTTCAATCTTATTAATTAATGTTTTGCCCCAAAAATCAACAGGTACTTACACTTCCATAGTAAATTTAACTATATTGTAATATCAAGATCAACAGTTGGATTCCAAGGGATTGAGGGTTGTGGGACCTTTTGGGACATGAAAGAACTTAATATATATTTAATAAATCCCATTCATATATTTTTGAATTACAATATTAATGCAGAATATCATAAACGTTCTTATTTCGACCATTATTGAAATAAACTTAAAGGGGGGGTGCGTCTAATTTTCATATCAAATATTTTTTCTTAATATCATAAATAAACAATGATTAGTTACGGATATGAAATGTTTCATCTCAAATCACTGTATTTTCAGAGAAAATAGTGTTTTTATTAGTTAATATAAGCTTATGCGATCATCTCATAGATGGCGCTGTTTACATTATTTCCAGAACGTTCCAGAACAATCTTCATGAACGTTTATAGGATGTCTGATTATCTTCCCAAATAAGCTATAAATAAATAAATTTGTGATTTATATACAAATTATACTAACAAATAAAGTATTTTTAGAGTTATAATTAATAAAATTACTCGCAGATATACTAAAGTTTTTTGCACAACGTTTGTGAAATCACAGCAAGATGGCGTCAATGACTCGAGCAAAGCTTATGCTATTTGTCACTAGACGGCGCTTTTTCAAAATAAATTAAATTTTCTTTTCTTTAATAAGTATTATTTAGATGAACAGAGTATGTAATCATACATAATTAAATATGCTGTATCAATTAAAACACATATTAACAAATGTTTGATTTTACCCGCACCCTCCCTTTAAACTCATAGTATTTTCCTTTCAATTTAAGACCTCTGGTATATTATGGCTTTGAAATTTTTACTGCATTTTAAGGTGGTTATTTTCTTGTTATATTTCAATATTATGGAGTGATTTGATAGAAAATAAAATTAAAAAAAACACATTACAAAAAAAAAGATTTTTAGAGATTTGTCATATCTTTGGTGCCCTTGCGGGTGATGAAGATGATGACCCAGAGGTCTAAAATTTTGCATACCTTATTTTATGCACCAGAGCAAAAAAATATTACTACAGTGAATCTCCTGAGTTATGAAGTAATGGTTTCTTCATAACTGAGAGGCACTTCATAATTCATGTGCAGTGATAGTTTTCTATGATTAAAATCATAGAGAACTATGACAAATATTATCCTTATTTGGTCGTGCACTAAATTTTATTCAAAATTGGGGTAATGAAACAAATATTAGGTAAATGATGTGGAAAATCAATATAGCAAATCATTATAGTACAAATTAATATATTTCATGACAGTAGGCATTTATGCCTAAATTTTAATCATTAACAAAAAAAAACACATCGTTTAATCTCAAACAATACAGAAAACACAGTTTATACTCGATATAACCGATATATTGGTAACCTAAACTTTACATTAAATCTATACCCTCCTGATTCCCATTTTCATATATAATACACAATTATAGATAGTTTCCTATAATTGGGTATTAGCCTATAATTTGGTATAATCCTATAATTGGGTATTATCATATAATAGAGTATCATCCTATAATTGGATATTATCCTATAATAGAGTATTATTCTATAATAGAGTATTATTCTATAATAGAGTATTATCTTATAATTGGGTAATAGGTATTATTCTATAATATAAAGTATTATACTATTATTCTATAATAGAGTACTATCTTATGGTAGTGTCTGGTGGAGAAGATTGCAAAACCCCACTATTGGATTGAGGTTGTAATAATAATTAAAAAAATTTATATTGTAATTGCTTGTCATAATTGTTTTTTTTTTTTCATTTTCACTTCTGCAAGATGACTTTTACTTGTGCCAATTCATTTTTTACTTCTGCCAACTTTACTTGGAAAACGTAAAGGTATACCTTAAGATTCAAGAACTATCGTTTTCTATGCTTTAAACAAAGAAAACTACTTCATAACTCAGGAGTATTTCATAATTCAGGACTTCAGTACTCGAGTGCTTCATAAAAAAAACTTCGTAACTCAGGAGTTTTACTGTATTACCTAACCACTCTCTGAAAAGTTGAAAAAACGCTCCACTCTATTGCTCAGCTGTGAGATAGAGAGAATAATTTATTTGCAAAATATTTAGATTTAGAGTTTCTTTATGTAACGACAATGAGAAAAATAACCAGCTTTACTCACCGCCAAATTTTTTTAACTCCCATTGCATGATTGTACTCTTGTTCTTAGCAATTTCAAGCAAAGACTGAATCAAATTCTCAGCACTGAATCAAAATCAACAATTTCTCCACGAAATCATATTATTTATTTTAGATTATTATTCATTATGTATTTCAATATTACACCTCAGTTAATTTTAAATTGAAAAAATATAATCGTGAAATTATGAATGATCTATGTAAGAGAAACAAGATAAAGCTTAAAGGGTCCTTTACACGAGCACTGGTCAGTGTCACTATTCACCACACTTTTTTCACCACACTGCCCACTAAGTAGCTCAGCGCCTTTACACGAGCAGAATGTGCTTTGGTGGGCACTGACACTTTAGTATCGTGGTTAGCATCTAATAAGTTATTAAACACTAACGCTGTTAGGGATCAGTGTAAATTCATCGCGGGTAAATTCATTGCGGTAAATTCATCGCCGTAAATTCATCGCGTGGTAAATTCATCGCATGGTAAATTCATCGCATGGTAAATTCATCGCAGAGTAAATTCATCGCATGGAAAATTCATCGCATGGTAAATTCATCGCATGGTAAATTCATCGCATGGTACATGGTACAATTTAAATATATAATGATTAACTTAATTAAATAAACTATTACCAAATAATTGCAGACCTTACTTTACTTTTCGCCTGATTAGAGTAACTCGTTTGTGCGAATCTGTTCTGTTAATTTATTTTAAATGAATAATATGTGTGAAATTGCATTAATTTATTATTTTCATAATTATGTAAATTTTCTTTAATTTCAATTTATTTACGTATTCGACTAGCTACTTATATTTTGAACGACAACATATCTGTAAATGCCACACCTGTTTGACCAAATTCAAAGTAAATTAAAAATAACTAAAAATAGATTTAGATATTAAATATATATAGTTTTATTCGTTGTTATCAATAAATTAACAAATTAATATAAACTGAAACACGTGTTTGTTATTAAAATATTAAACAAAATTCGTTGTGGTTGTTTGCATGTGGTAGGTTATAGTCATTCTTGAAAAAGTAAGTTCTCTATTCATCTCTCATATTCTCTATAGTTAAGTAAATCCTCTAAAGTGAACTAGTTGGAGTTCACAATAGAGAAGCTCTACTTTAATTAATTATTATTTATTCTACCAACTTTCATACTTACCGATGAACTAACCATGCGATGAATTTACCACGCGATGAATTTACTACGCGATGAATTTACCACGCGATGAATTTACCACGCGATGATTTTACCACGCGATGAATTTACCACGCGATGAATTTACCACGCGATGAATTTACTGCGATGAATTTACCGGCGATGAATTTACGGCGATGAATTTACCGGATACCCGCTGTTAGTGTTTTATCTTTATAATCTTTAGATTTTATTTTCCATAGGCATGGGTGCTCTTCAACTAGGCCAATGAAAGGGGTTGTTGATTGTCTGGCAATCACTACTGACAGACAGTGGCACTTTGTGATGAGCGTTCGCTCTCAGAGCGATAGCTTGGTCACCACCAAGTTTTGCCAAAAAGGGTGGGGACAGTAGCAAAATGGGCGTGGCATAGAGCAGTGTCACCACAAAGTGGCACTGAGCACTTACCGTGTAAAGGCCCCTTAAGGTAGCACTTACGCGTAAAGGGGCCTTTACACGAGCACTATTCACCACACTTTTTTCACCACACTGCCCACCAAGTAGCTCAGAACCTTTACACGAACAGAATGTACTTTGGTGGGCACTGACACTTAAGTATCGTGGTTAACATCTAATGTGCTATTAAACACTAACGCTGTTAGTGTTTTATCTTTACAATCTTTAGATTATATTTTTTCATAGGCATGGGTGCTCTTCAACTAGGCCAATGAAAGGAGTTGTTGATTGTCCGGCAATCGCTACTGACAGACAGTGGCACTTTTTGGTGAGCGTTCGCTCTCAGAGCGATAGCTTGGTCACCACCAAGTTTTGCCAAAAAGGGTGGGGCAAGTAGCAAAGTGGGCGTGGCATAGAGCAGTGTCACCACAAAGTGGCACTGAGCACTTACCGTGTAAAGGCCCCTTAAGTTTCAATACTAGTAGCACGAAATTTTAAACCATTTCAATTTTTCCATTGATCTTTTACGGATGTTAATTTATCGTGTAATTTTCGTGTATTTTCGTTTGCGCTATTGATAAGAACAGTTGGAGTGTACAGTTAGGGATGTTGGGTCATGTGAGATTGGGGAAAGTACACTTATGATTAAACTTTTGCCTTATAGTTTAATTAATTGTGATATGCATGTTATTTGGTGATTCAGAGTTGCCCCCTTTATTTGTTTCTAAATTCAGTAATGCAACTGTAAGAGGTTTGATCGAAGTTTTGTTGTGTTGTTCTGTAACTTGGATTTTCCCTTTTTTTTGGTAGAAATTTGAATATTGGTCAGCAATACAGATTTCCCCTTATTCTTTCTAAATCCAATATAGCGCGACTATCGGGAGTGCTGTTTCAATTTTGTGTTACTCGGTGAATATGAGTTTTACCCCTTTTCGTTTGGGAATTGGGCGACTATTGTGGGCCTTGTAAATTGTATTCATATTTCTCTGTATCTTTCCAGGTAGTAGAATTACTTACGAGAGTTAGGATCTACAATACTTTGTCAATTTAATGAATCAACGTCATAATAATTGAAGGTTCTTTATGTCTAAGGATAGTCAGATTACTGCCAGTAAGTTTTGAGTTGTTAATTTTCTGGCTATACATATTTCCTACTTCACATAATTTTATATACGTACCTAGGTAGTAATATTTTGTAATTGTATTACAGGCACGTTGAAACCACGCTTTGGAGTAGAGAATAAAATCCAGGCTAATTTTAATACCCCTCCAACCGACAGGAAGCATAAGCAATTATTGATAATTCGTAAACAGCGGGGACGCTGATTGAAGGCTGCTTCATTCTAAACAAAACATGGCGTTTCTTATCATCGTACTTTAAGGGTCTTCTCCAGCTTCAAGCAAATCTATCAACACGTGATCTGACAAAAGCTTCAGCCTAATTTCTGACAGACCACCATGATATCAGATACGATACTTTGAGAATTAGTTAATGAACAATCTGTGTACTGGAATATATCGATCTCCATTCTCCTATTAAATTAATACCTTCATTCCTTTGTGTAGCACCAATCCAACACTTAGGAAATACCCATCAGTATTTTGCAATTCTTTGAGCCTTTTTGAACTATACTCTATTTCAGCAGAACCAATGTCGATATAGCCTCAAGCTTCAGCATATGATTTAACGACGAAAGCTGAGGAATCCGATGAACTGAGATTGCTGTACGAGCCATCACGGTGCTTGTATTTCAATTCTCTTGAGTAACAAATTTTAGAAGAAACTGGTTGGATCTTAATTCAGTTTTTTAAATCAAATAACTTATATTCTCAACAGGTCATTGAAAAGAATGAATTGATTGAATCATTGAAAAGATTGAAACGTCAGGAGAAGATGAGACTTGCAAGAGTTCATAGGCTGTGCTTCAAATGTTTGTCATCCAAGCTTCTTTCACCAGCTTGTGATTCAAAAACTTATTGAGAAAAGTGTAATGGAGATCACTGTACTGTGATGCATAAGAATAAAGTCTATTTTGGTAGGAATCTCAATTACAATAATCTTATTCAGCTGTGTAGCGTCTTGTGCGACAATCCAAACAAAGATAGGAGCTTTTCAAAGGTTTTGTTTAGCGAGATTTGTGTATCTGATGATCCGAACAATAAATTGACTTGTTATGTGATAATAGACGACCAGGCACGTATACAAGAGGGGGGGGGGGGGCAACTGGGGCAGATGACCTCCCCTTGAAGTTTGAAACTTCTTAAAATAAATCTAGGGATTAATAAAAATATACGGAATAACCCTCAAAATTGATGAAATGTCAATAATTTGATTTTTTTCTTATTGCTTTGAACATTCTTTAACACTGTGTTCTATCAGAAGCGTCATTTTCAAATTGCGATTTGTACTATGTATTTAATGCTTTGAGTTGTATTATGTAAACGCCATTTTCTTCATGAAGAATGGATTTTTATCTCCATATTAATATCAACATTGATCTTCAACCTTAAAAAGTTTCTGAATTTGAGAAGAAATGGATTGTCCTGCAGTTTTCCATAACACTGTGATGTAATGATTTGATATAGTTAGTACGTCATTAGTATGTCACTATAAATGTAAGCGTTGTAGAATGAACGAGTTAGTTCGCAGGTAGTTACCATTTGGCTCGCATGAGATTAACATCTAAAATCTCAAGTCTGAGTTGTGAGAAAAATTCTTATGAGTGCTTAGTGAAGTGCATAGTGCTGTATTATATGCTTGATATAGAAATACAATCACTTTTAAGTTAAGCATTGACCAGAGGCCTGAGGTCGGAACCATATAAGCAAGTTGGTTCTAGGGCATGGCAATGAGTATTTAGTAGAAAGAGATTAATTGATTAAAAAGAATCTGAAAGATAATTTAAAGAGTAAGATTCTAATCACTAGATAACCCATTCAGTGGACCGTTATAAGGTTCCACAGTTGATGAGATTACTCCGAGGAAGACCATCACATTGGTGGCCAGTATGGGGATAAAGGGTCGAACAAGTTAGTTCGCAGGTAGCCACCGTGCAGGCAACATCCTCTAATCTTAGTTCACAGGTAGCCACCGTGCAGTCAACATCCTCTAATCACAGATCGCAAGTAGTGCCATTCTAGTCAACGTCTTCTGATCAGTCTTGCAGTTAACTCCTTGAGCACAGACACCAACTAAAGTTTCGTTAAGTAACAACGATAGTACTTGTGATAAAACGAGAAGATTTTTAACACGTTGAAGGTGTGAATACTATTTGACAATTTTAGTGAGAAATTTAAGTATAAAAGTTAAAAAAACAGTGACTAAGTAAACAACAGAGTTGTTGTTGCCAGTGAAAGATCACCAGCAGCTGGTAGTTATATACCCAGTCAGAAATTCTACACAGACGAACAAGAAGAGGAGCTGAGGAGGAATAAAAAAGATAAGTCATCCATTACTTTTTGATATTATTAAATTATTAATTTTCCCAGTGCAGACGATTATCTTATTAGTAGAATATAATCAGTATAAATTTATTTTTTCAAAATGATTGATAAAATAAGTCATAGGTAAAGTAGAATATATGGCGAATTTTTTTATGAAAAGATAATATATGATAATCACTAACCTTTTATCATTCAATAAGAAGGGGGAGAGAGAGTTCTTGAAGTTTAAATGTGTTGTTAGGAGGCAAATTTATAGCAATTAAGTATGAGTTAAATAAGAATATGGCAACTGTCAGTTTGACTCGATTTGGAATGAAACCAGTAAGTAGGTATAAAGGAGACGGGAGAAAGAAAAAAAGTACGATGTTTAATTAAGTGATTAGTCGGTGGTTATTTGTGATACTCCGTGCATGTCACGTTAAAATTAGGGTCAAATGAAGTTTGTGGTAAGCTGAAACCATGGAGAAAGTCAATTTTTCTCAGTTAAGTTTTCGGTAAGCTGAAACCGTATAGTAGTTTGTGGTAAACTGAAACCATGGAGAAAGTTTGATTTTCTCATGAAAGTTTTCGATAGAACTGAAACCGTAATTTATAGTTCGTGGAAAAGCTGAAACCACAGATTCAGAGAAAGTTTGATTTTCTCAAATGAGTTATAGCGGTAGGTGAAACCGTAAAGTGAATTAATGAGGTTCGATAAAAGGTCGAACAAGTTAATTAAAAAATGTTATGAGTAACCAGTGTGATATGGGTTAAGGGTTAATAACAATAACGCAAAGGTGCGATTAAAGAAACTACTATGACGCTGAGTAGTGCAGTAGAGATGAACGCATGTGATTAGTAAAGTTAGTGTATCTACCGTACCAGTGGGTAGCATAGTATAGATTGCTATTTTAAAAGATTAAATGTTGCTAGTGACTGATATAATGCCATTATGTATTAATTTATCTTGCGTAAAAGCAGTTATCATCTAGGAATTTTCAGACAGCAGACATTGTTGATAGTTCAAAATGTCTGAGTCGGTTAATAAATAGATATCCGGTGATGCAAGTAAGTATCACGGTGTAAGAACATGAATGTGAGAAGTAAGAATGGGTCAGCATAAAAAATATAAGCAGACACGGTTACACGAAAGGAAATGTGTGTGGAATAAAATAATATCACAATGCAAAAGAGTGATAGATGTTTTATTCAGTTTATAGGATAAGAGAGTATTGCAACGATCAGCAATATTAATGAGACATTAATCAGCAAAAATGATGAGATTATAAATTAACTTACGTCTATATTCAAAATATCTATGATTAAAATATTATGAATTCCCAAAGAAAATGAAATTAATACTGAAGAGTGAATTTGAAAATAAGTAATCACTATGGGTGATTAATAAATTATAATACAAAATGTTTATGCCAGGGGTCACAAATGCTAATTTTTTCTCTATTTACAGAATTCAAAAAACGGAGAAAGAAGAACGGACAGCAGAGGAACCATTACAGTGTTCCCAAATCAAAAAGATGGAGAATGCAGATCCAACAGTTGCTGATAAGTCATGCTCGTAACGCTAGGAAGGACACCTACCTCATCGAAGGAGTCAAGAAACAAAAAGAACCACATATCCACACAACCACATACCACATATAAGTTGTCAAGAACTTTAAAAGCTTTTTAATGATCAGCAGATTAATCATTTAATCGTAACAAAAACTACCGGCACAGCATTTTAATTATTATTTTAATTGATGACTCAGCTTGTTTACTTAATAGAAGTACGCGGTCTATTAGGTGAGCATATGAATTGAATACAGATGAATTAATATTAATACTGTGAATATTTAGAAGTGAATATTTGTGAATATTTAAAAGTGAATATTTAGAAAAAAATATTTTTTCATTTTGAAATACTAATTAGATTTTGATGCATGATTAGAAAATTTTAGAGTCAGAATAAATTAGGAATTTGCAGGAATGAACTATTTTTAAATTAATATACATAAATGAAATGGATATTTATAACTAATTTGCAGTCTCAACGGAGTTATTCTTAGATTCCGTAGAGGAGAAGTGGGATTTCAGTGCGAAATAGAGTCTATGTATCACAACTTCCATCTCCCACCATCTGCTGCATGACTGAAACTTCCTTCGCTTCTTATGGTTTCAAAACAATGAATACTCTGTGGAAAAATCGTAGAGTATAGAGGAAGAGTGCATTTGTTTGGAAATTGCCCAAGTCCGGCCATCGCCCGAATTGGTTTGAACTATGCATTCTCACACCCATCAAATGTGACCTCTGATGACACCAAATCTTTTCTATTTCAGAATTTCTTGCATCGATGACAGCCTGTGAGGGTCATCGAAGCGCTGTACCCGATAAGGATCTTGGAGGAGGCAAGAGAAGTCCTTTTACGGTATAAAATAAGATTGCATAAAATAGCCTCTAACATCAGAGAAGTTGTGGAACATTTTCCTGATCCCGAACGATCGGAGGCTTCTACAGTGAAGGGGATTGGAACAACCACCACACAAATGATACTCAGGATGGTGTAGGATACAGACACTGATGAATTGATCATCCGTGTCAGTCTTCCAGTTAAGCTATTCACGATTCATGGCCTGTTGTCAATAATTGGAAGCATGTACGATCCCTTGGGCTTTATTGGTCCTATAACTTTGCAAGGTAGATTTATTCAAAGAGATATAATGATGAGGATGGAGCGCGTGATGACGCAAGAGAGATGTATGATGATATTCTTCCCAGCAAGCATCTTAAGAAGTGGAAGGACTGGACAGGGTCCCTCTCAAGTTCCGACCGTATACGCATTAAGAGAAGTTACATGCCTTCAGATTTTGGTTCTATTGTAAGAGATGAGCTCCACATATTTGCTGACGCAGTAAACACTGATATTTCAGCAGTCGCATACTTTAGACTTTTTGATGAAAACCACATAATATCTGTGTCTTACTTGATGAGCAAAGCAGTAATCATTCCCAGAGCAGAGTTGAGTGCCACCGTTGAAGCGTCGTTCTTGTGCACTGAGGTTATTCGTGAGCTAAATCTAAAAATAGATTATAAAGCGCTGTATACAGACAGCATGGTCGTCTTAGGATTCTTTAAGAACAAATCTAAAAAGTTTTCCTACTACATCACAAGGTTTACAGGAAAGTTCACCGCACTCAATTCACCGCATGGAAAGTTCATCGCAACTCAATTCACCGTACTCCAATTCATCGCGTGGCAAATTTCAATTTAAGTAATGTGTGTTGATATTCATTTGAATTAAGGTTAAGAAGAGGTTCGGCCACCGTATGTAAATATTATAATTGATTGAGAACCTATTCAAAAATATTTCTCTTATATTCAATTTATTAGTATATGTGGTAATAAAATGACAAAGATTTGTATGTATGTCTTCCAAATTTGAAGAATTGATTTATCTAGAGCTCTAATCGACGTTTTTGGCCCTTTCTTTGTCATGGATGGTCAGACTACCAGATAAGCATCAATCAATAAAAATATGTGGGCAGTTCTGTTTTTTTGCATGGTTTCTAGAGCTGTCCATGTCGAACCTCTCCCGGACTTGACACTTTCAGTTTTAGAAATGCAATACGAAGATTCTCTTCAATCAGAGGCATTGTTAGACATTTCTAGAGTGATATGGGTACACATTTTGTGGGATCTGAGAATCAAAACTCGATTATCCCTTTCGAAATTGAATGATGACCGTAGCCTGAGGGAATATGAGTGGCACTTCAACACACTACATGCTAGTCACGCTAATAAATTCTAAATAGATCGCATGCCAAACCAGTAAATGATGATCAGATCGCATAGCAAACTAGCACCAAATAATGTCCCGTTGCAATCTGAGATATGAAACACCATTAAAACCGACGACAAGTTGCCATCATCATCAAGGAATGCATGAAAGATTATATCCATTCAATTAAATAATAATGGCAACAAAGATATCACCTTAGCATCATACCTATCATTTTTTCCGTTGATTTTTCAGGGATTTTCATTAGTGTACCATTAGTGTTCTCCACAACGGAGTTGTGGAGAATCTGCTGAGAAAATGGGGGGTTCTTCATAGAAACTCTTCACCTCCTGAATCACTGTTTCCGTTCATTTTGGTTTTGTTATCATTTGCTTTTCTTGCGAATAGAACCAGTTTCATTGAATAGACCACGAACTCTTGTGAAATTTTTCAGGTGGTAAGATTTAGCCACCCTTCCACTTGTCATGGAGTGAAGCATGAATTTAAGACATACTGTTGGAGAAGAAGGTGTTTTGGCAAACTACAGAGTACAGGACGATGCATTTCTTAAATTCAAAAACATTTTTAAGGTTTAGGAAAAATGGTAATATTAATAGGATAAAATCCATTCTTTATACTTTATGAACATAATGACGTCCTCCCATTTCGCAATTTAAAAAATGACGCTTCTGACGAAACACAGTGTAAGCATGTTCAACGCAATTAAAATAATCAAATAACTGACCAGTCTGAGGAATTATCCGTAGATTTTTTTCAGAAACGTTAATTTTTTTGAAAAGTGCCTCCCCCTTGACCGAATCCTAGATACGCCCCTGGATGGCCTTGGGGGTCGTAATTTGCCCTGGGAATGAATCCGGGAGTTGATTTGCATTGTTTTAGTCAATTAGATATTGTATATGAACTCTCCTCGATTTAATTTTTTTATCTTTAGTTCAATGGCGGGGGAGTGTTAGGTGATACAATTTAATAAAATGTGTTACCTTACCTATCTTTAGCAAAAAGTTTTTTCCGACTTTTCGTTGTTTTCCTTAGCTAAAGTGATAGTGCTTATATTTTTATATTTTGTCATTATAGCCTTTGTGTACCTTTGCTCTTCAGTTTGTGTGTCCTTTACATTAGATTTTTAATAACATTAATTATGTGCATTATGTGTTAGAGGGTAATTCATTGTAAAGTTTAGTGAGAGATTGACAATTTGTTGTTAAAATTACCCAGACTGGAAAAAACAGATCAATTCAGCTGGAGGCTTAAAACAAAGTTCTGTAAGTATTAATCTTTATTGCTCTACCCATATGAATATAATAATAAACTAGATTATGTGCACTCGGTAGAGCGCATACCTTCGCCATTACTTTGGCCCGTTCTCTCCCAAAATTTAATAAACTACTAACTGGATAATAACTAATAGTCCCACCAAGTTTCATGCAATATGGTTCAATACTTTTTGAGTTCTAAATGACCTTGACCTTGACCTTTGACTGGGTCACTCCCAAAATTCTAGCAGCAGGTCACTGGACATGGACCAATCGTTTCACTCAATTTCAGGTAAATTTGTTGAATACTTTTTCAGTTAAGCGAATAACAATATGATAAATAAATAAACGACGGCTAAAATATGACCTTCCCGCATTCTGCGAAGGTAATTAGATAGATATGTTTAGATATGTGACCTCAGGTCACTAAACCAATGAAGTAAATATATTGAAGAATAAATTCTAGAAAATCCTTCCTTTTACTTCCACGGACAATCTAGAGTCGTGACACCTAGAGTGTCTGCTTCCAGTTCTAAATGGATTCGGGAGAAGGGTAAAATGACGGTGGTTGCTACATGATACGATATATAATTGTTTGTTTCAAGTGGCAGTGTAAAAAAAATCAGCATTTATTATAAATACAATATTTTAAAAGTTCTATTACATATTTTTATATACTTTCCTTGTTGTATAAATTGGTACTGTACGTAGAGAGAAGGTTAAATGACACAACCTTCTAAGATGAAGTTTAATACAATACTGACCGTGCGGGTATCCAAACAACATAGAAACATATGAACGTTACAGAACAAATATATGAACATATAAACAAAGAATTATGTAACTAAAGTTATTAATATACAGTATATGAGAGGGTACACGGAAAACTGCCAGGCGGAAAACTGCTGAAGCGGAAAACTGCCAAGCGGAAAACTGCCAGTCACTTATTGGCAATTTAATCAGTTTAGTCAATAATGACATTAAATTTATACGAAAGCCGTTCGCCTTTCGTTAAGGAATTAAAGGGATATTTATTTTTACAAAATAAAAATAATAGTTAAATGTACACAAATTAATTAGAAAAATATATAAAATACATAATTAGATAAATATTATAGAAATTAATCAATTACAATATAGAAATTGAAAATAAAAACTTTCTTAGAAAATACTAAGAGAAGAAACAAAGGAATAATTGTATTAGGGACAGAGTGCAATTTCATTGTTTACACAACGCGTCTTTACATTATCAGTTCATAACGGGTTTGGTGTCTAATTATTTCGTTTTGTGTTTATAATTTGAGAATTGAACAAGTCTTCAACCCTGCAAACCATTCCCTATTGCATATACATATTTACCACGTGGTTTAATGGTTTTAATGTGGCAATGGAGTATGAATATGTGTTATCCACATTGAGACAATCTAACCATCATAAAAACACATAATTAACATGTGGTTATTCCATTTTAAAACCATATCATTAAAAAACATATCAAATAGAGATTGTATACACCACATCATATCCACATGTAAATTACCATACTTATTACAGGTGTTTACCAAGTGTTAATTACCACATTCATAGGAACATGTTAAATACTATACTTATAACATATGGTAACCACATATAACTTACAGTATATAACCACGTAAAACAACATGTAATAAATATGGTATTCCTTTCCAAAATATGCATGGTATACACATGATTTAAATGTGTAAGTGCCACATGGTATACACATAGAATTGTTTGTACTCACAATAAAAAAAACTTTGATCGATGTTCGTGAAGTATTTAGAATTTGCAACCAAACATCAATGATTATTAAACTGCTATTAATTAGCTAATTCTTTGACAATTTCACTCGATCGAATTGATTGCATATTATACAGGGTGTCCCAGAAAAAAAGAAACCCATTTTCAAATTAGTTAATTTTAGAAAATATTAAAACTATAAGAATTCTGAAAACACTGTTTTATACGTTTACACTTTCTGCATCCCTTGTAAAATTTAATAATGTTACAACAAAATTTAAAAATGCTGCAGCGAATTTAGCAGAAGGAAAAAAAAAGTGCTTGCGCGAGGAAGTCCTCATTTTTGGTACGTTGATGATACCAACAAACAAAACAAAATTTGTTAGTTTGTATTCATGATACAATGGATACCTATAATAAAATCAGGAATTTTTAATTTTAACACGGTAATTTTTATTGCATATTTCAAAACCCCAAAATGCAACTCTCAAAAGAACAACGAGTTTTTGAGGTGACAAGTTATTTAAGAACTGGAAGCTTTAAACTGGTTCAACAAGATTTTGAACAACGCTTTCCGGAAAGAGCTTTGCCAACTAAGAAGACCATATGGACAAATGTTAATAAGTTCAAAACTGAAGGAACAACTTCGAATTTAAACAGAGAGCGATCGGGTTGCAGGAGAACAGAACGAACAAGGGAAAACATTAATCGTGTTCGTGAAAAGCTAATTGAGAATTCAAAAATATCAACGAGAAGGAACGGGTTGGACATCAGTAAAAGCACATTTAACCGGATTGTTAAAAACGATGTAAGGTATCATGCTTACAAGATTCATGTACGGCATGAACTATCAGAACCGGATTTACCTCGCCGCCTAAATTTTTCAAATTGGTTTCTGCAAAAAAATGCTCGCTTCGTAGAAGACATCGTGATTGGTGATGAAGCAGCATTTCATATGAATGGAAGAGTCAATAATTATAACATTCGCCAGTATGCACCCAGAAATAATCCTCCAAATTTCAACTTCGACGTAACAATGTGCAGGGAGAAAGTTTCTGTATGGATGGGAATGTGTGGAAACGGACGACTTGTGGGCCCTATCTTCTACGAAAATACTATGAATGGAGATAAAAGCTTAAACCTAATTACAGAAAGAATAATTCCTGAGCTGCATCAAATTTACCCAAACAGATTTAATAGGCTATGGTGGATTCAGGATGGTGCTCCAGCACATAGAAGTCGTGCAGTTCAAGAATTGCTACATGATAATTTCAACGATCGCATTATTGCACTGCACCATCCAATTGAGTGGCCACCCAGATCGCCGGACTTGACACAGTGCGATTTTTTCCTTTGGGAACACCTCAAGAGCAAAGTGTACTTTTCTCCTCCAGAAAACACAGACGATTTGAGAGAGAGAATTGTAAACGAAGTTAATTTACTAAAAGAAAATCCGGATTTAGTTAAAAGAGTTTTTGCTGGAATGAGAAAAAGGCTGCAATTATGTGTAGAAAGAAATGGAGGACATGTCGAGGGAAATTAACCTTACACCTTGGAAATAAGTATTGCGATTCCAATGTTAATAAATCTCTTTGATTTGTCTCTTATTTGTAATAAACCTTAGGATTTAATTTTTAATACTACCGGATGTTTAAGAAATATATCGTGCCCGCACAAGGACTTTTTTTCCTTTTGCTAAATTCGCTGCAGCATTTTCAATTTTTGTTGTAACATTATTAATTTTTCACACGGGATGCAGAAAGTGTAAACGTATAAAACAGTGTTTTCAGAATTCTTATAGTTTTAATATTTTCTAAAATAAACTAATTTGAAAATGGGTTTCCTTTTTTCTGGGACACCCTGTATAATAATACTTTTTACATATAAATGAAAAATGAATGGGTTGTGTTAATGACATGGTGGATAAAAATGTATATGTAATATCTATTTAACATACATAAACTGCGTCCATCGCTTTATTGCAGATCACTATTTTGTGAATAATTTTAATAATATTGATCGTACAGTAGTGAAACTTTGGTCACTGGAAGATTGCTTCTATGTTAGTATCTTGATGAAATATTTTTTTTCTAAATCCATGAGGAAATTTGAAAGTCATGAACGTTTATGTATTTTGAAGGCATTTTAACTGTCCATCGCTTTATTGCAGCTCTGTGAAAAGGCCAAAAAATGTCAATGAAGTTCTACCGAGAGAATAAAATTGTAGCAGGTCCTGCAGAAGGGAGGACTCTTCTATATTTAGCTTTATAACTTTTAAGGGTTAAGAGAACAATAGTTTCTTTTGTGAAAAATCCCGACACAAACCCAAGGAGAGATGAGGGTACGAGGAGAAGCTTTTTCCCCTCGAAATATGCGAAAATTACCCAGGCAGGTTATAAGGCAGCCAAATAACACTAGTTCCTTTATTTTCGACAAGGCTGTCATTGGTTATTCGTCCAAACAGTGTCTTAAATGAGACGACAAGGAACGTGGGGCCCATTTCCTGGCCTCCTATGGACAAGACCCAAAAGGAAAAAGGCATAAGATGTACACAAAATTACATGAAAACAAACTTCCTACTTGTTCTTTTAACAAATGAGGCAAGAGCCACCCTTGATTGTCCGGATGGATTGGTTAAAGTTTAGATCCTACTGGAGCTGTTTATCCACACTGGTTTTGTCGTCAACAAGGAGGCTGTGGCTTTATGTTTTAAGCGGGCATCATTGGTGAAACATTAATTGGACCTTTTCGAGTACCAGAGTGTTTAAACCTAACAATCCAATCCTACATTGCCTCTTTTGTTGAGTACTTGTTCCCTTGTTCTAATAGTTTGCAATTATCTCGTTGGCAAAGGATGATTTTCTTGCATTACTTCGCACAATCTCATGATTGAAGTGTTACAACTTCTTCCCTCACATCTCTGGGCATCAAGTGAGAGACTCTCATGACTTGATTGCCTTGTTCTCTGGTCTTAAGCCCCATTGAGCATTTCTGACCGTTTCATTAGAGACATTACATCAGGACTGTTTGGACGTAAGACAAATGACAGCCTTGTCAAAAATGGAGGAACTAGTGTCATTTAGCTGCCTTCTTGTACCCTCATCTCTCCTTGGGTTTGTGTCGGGATTTTTCACAAAAGAAACTATTGTTCTCCTAACCCTTAAAAGTTATAAAGCTAAATATAGAAGAGTCCTCCCTTCTGCAGGACCTGCTACAATTTTTACCGTCTAGGTAGAACTTAATTGCCCATTTTTTGGCCTTTTCACAGAGCTGCCATAAAGCGATGGACAGTTAAAATGCCTTCAAAATACATACACGTTCATGACTTTCCAGTTTCCTCATGGATTCAAAAAATATTTCAGCAAGATACTAACATAGAAGCAATCTTCCAGTGACCAAAGTTTCACTACTGTACGATCAATATTATTAAAATTATTCACAAAATAGTGATCTGCAATAAAGCGATGGACACAGTGTATAAGTTGATTTATTATTCACTTACTTTATTGTGTAATTTAAAATTATATTATTGTGACAATATCTAATTATCTAGTATTCACAAATCAGTATACAGGGTTTAACGTTTGCTTCGGAACCAAAGGCTATATTGCTGACGTCAATAGGAAATTTAAAACAAGAGACTATAAACGTAACTGAACATGTTTTTAAAATTTATGTGACTGAGAATAAGTTAAAAATATTAATTATAAAATGTTTATGTGTTCTGAAGTTTGGTTTACTGTGTGTTTAATAAAGTAAATTTGTTGAAATATTATTTTTCTTTGAATATTATTTAAGTATTCCAATATCTATGTAGTTATTACTGTAAAAATGAATGGCCCCTTAACCTCTTAAAGAAGGACTAACGCCGTTTTTTATAAATTAAAATGTGTTTATAACTAAAGATTATTTCAGAAAGTCAAAAAATATACACGTATTGCCAATAAGTGACTGGCAGTTTTCCGCTTGGCAGTTTTCCGCTTCGGCAGTTTTCCGCCTGGCAGTTTTCCGGACACCTATGAGAGATGTAACATATATTTGGCTACAGCTGTGGATAGAAATACAGGTGTACCCATTCTTTCTCTCTCAGTGTGTACCTCTGTCAGTGATTCACCGAATATGAGGTGTGATGTGCCAGTGATATACCATTACATGTTGAGTTTCTTTCGATTTGAATTATATATTAGAATGAAAAAAATGTTTACATTTATTGTGAAAGATCAGATTGATACAACTAGTTCAATATTATGAATAACTCACATAGTCTCAACCAGATACAAACTTTGAACTCCTGAAAACAGCTGGTAAAACTCACCCCAAAACTGTGGAAGAATCAATATTGAAGGGAGAAATTTTCTGTGAAATTTTGATTAAGAAGAATGGAATATTCTTAAGTTGTGCTATGCTAGTGATGATTAGGGCCTTGCCAGTCGTTAATGTAATTAATGTTCAATATTAATACTTTGATTTATAGGTTCTCAAGTTTGAAACATGGATTACCAATTTCCCATTTCTGTAAAAGTTATTTACCGGTTGCAAAGGCTAATTCTTATGATAGGGTTACTGCTGGCGTTGAGATGGATGATTGGCCGTTTGATAACCAACCTGTGAGTATTTTACGTGGTACAGAAACGATATTTAACAATTATAACAATTATTTTCTCTACTTATCCATAATTCTCTCAGATTATTTTTCAAAAATTTTTTTCTCCGATTTGAAAAACATTTGATGGACTTCTTACTTATATTACTATAAGTAAGAAAGAAAATTGGAATAAATTTCATATTTAATTCGGAAGTTATAGTATATGACCATATGGTCAAACTATGAGGAAACGAATACAAAATCTTCGAAAATCTACATACAATTTGATAGAAGATTGTTTATTTGAATCTATGTAAATAAATATTATATATAATGGAAATATACATGAAGTTCATTCATATTAATTAATAAAAGTGTTCACTTACTTTTAAATTATATTAATATAATTTTGCTGCGGCGAGGAATAAAATGGGACAAATATAATCCTACGTTGCTATATCCCATTCTGTACGTGCTGATACTTGCTAGTATCAGTAAAGTTATGTCACAAATGTTATGTATTATCAAACTGTAGGTCCAGTTGGGAAGAGTGATGAGTCACTTTGCTTATGGTCTGGATCACAGAACATTGAATAGAAGAAGCATAGATCCCATTATATTACTCTTGAGTGCCGTTTACAGTGATGTAATTTCAATTAGAGCCAATTACAGCACGCAATACAATAGTCTTCCGTCAAAGTCAATCAGAGGCTTCGTTTCAAAAGTTCTGTTATAGTCCATTATTTATAATGCGTAGTAGTACCAGCGAAATTGGGTCAGTTTGTATTTGTTGTAAAGAAGATTCAATTTATTAAATTACGTAGTAGCAGGGCTATAGATAATCGTGTGTATTATTTGGTAGGATGGCCTACCACATAATGTCCAATTGCCAATCTAACAAAATAATGAGCTAAGGTAGCATGCACGTTCAAACTGTTTTCGAGAGAGCGTTTATAGTGACGTCAGAGATCTTTCGACGTGATTGGTTGAATTTTTACGACTGTGTACACGTTCGATCTGAGTTTCTTCTTATTCAATGTTCTGTGGTCTGGATGCTATGGGTACACTAAATTGTGTTATATAGAACATATCAATATTTCGACGTCATTGATTTTGACGATTATCGTTTTCACATTAGGTAGATAAATTACAGGAATTTTGTATATACACTCCAAGTAAATAAGCACCTCCACCATTTCTTGTCATGAATACCTACGTATTCTCTGTATGGACATGAGCCCCTCCTTTCGTTCGTGAAATAATCACGATGTATGATGCAATACAATCTATTTTGAGAGATTCAAAGCAATCTTAATATTTATAAAAAAAAAGAGGAGTTCGTGTCCTGGGAGCATATGTCCATACCCCATCTTATAGTTACCTGCACTGATGGGAAAACAGCTGATCGTTTTTGGATGTCCTAGTTCAACGTCTGAAGGATTCCTTAATGCCTGACTGACCGTGAATGGTCCGCTTTACTCCCATGAATTAATCATAAACATGAATAGAATCAAGTATTGTAACATCTATTTTTACTCCTTTTTTTCCTTCACCACCGTTTGACAGTATTAGAGTTTCGTGATGTAGAATTAGTTGATGACATAGTCACCATATAATTAACCATCCAGCATGTTAGAAAAACCTTTCTTGGAGTCAACAAAACTATCATGGGAACAACGAGACTTATTTCCCTTTGTTTAGAATCCGATATATTGCAATTTTATACTGCAAACTCAATATATTGCAATTTTATTTTACAAGTCCCATATATTGCAATCTTTTGGAAAATGGTTATATTCTATTGTTCCTATATACACAATTATACCCTCGGGAATTCACCTCAAGCTACAATGCCCTGATAACATTGCACTAATGGGTCAACATCGGTAAATGTTGGCAAAGTAAAGGCGCGATCGGGTATTGGCATGCCAGTGCTATTACACACTGGGCCAATGTAATGAAAACGTCATTGGGCTAACGGTTGCCAAACAAAACTGGACTAATCGAGGGAAACATTGGTTAACCGATCCAGTGATTTCTATTTGGGTTCTATTTGGAAGTAATCGCCAGATAATCAGAGAGGTTACGATCTCTCCCATCTAATTTAATATCCTCAATTAAGTATATCTTTGAAATTGTAGCCGTTTCTGGCAGTTTAGTATAAATAGGCCTGTTATTCCACCAATTATTAATTTAACACTTTATTTATTTCCTTCATAAAAATGAACTTTGCTGACAGTTAATTCGTATATTTAGTATGAAATTTTTTTTTCGTTTGAAATAATTATTCACATTGAAAATTCTGCTTTCTATTCAATTTTAAATAAAAATATTTTAATTTGGTTCAAATAGCGTAGGTAAAATAATATAGATTTGAGTTTGAGTGTTCTACTTTTCCCTCTGATTTTAATCTGTAAAATGTATTTGTAGGACAGTTACTACATTGTTAGAAGTAACTGTTATCTTCACGTGTTTAGTGTAGCGTAATCTAATTATTACACTTCTCATATGAAAATATTACTGGCCGTAGACATGCATGACATCGGCACCGTTAAGTATTGCCGGAACCAATAAGTCGTTTATACGTGGTAAAGGTACGTTTTGCATGGAGCGATTATTACGATCATCGCTCAGTAATCATAGCCCAGCGTTTATCGCTGAGCACTACTTCAATGCTATTCCTATGGGGCTGTTTTGCAACGAGCGATTGTCGCTAAGCATTATTTCAATGTATTCCTACAGCTGTTTGATCATCCCTGAATGATGATCGCAACAATCGCTGCATGCAAAACGAACCTTTATACTGTTTTGGGCCGGTGGACATCCGTGAGGTGGGCTAACGTCAGACCATTGCTGGCCCAATACACTGAGACCGGCATAACAGCATTGGCCTAGAATTTTGCTCTGAATTGGGCTAACGTTGGCCCAACATTGTAATGTTTACTGGGTGGTAACGAAGTGAAGAAATTTTCACAATGCAGTGATAGTCATAAGGTTCAATATATCTGCCATCATCGTCACTCTCATCTAAGTAAATCAAAAATTTCGTTCACAGTACAGTTTCTGAATATGTATAGAATGTATCCATTTATTAGTAATGTGACCAATATGGTAACACGTGAAAAATAATCTATTACATTTAAAATGCAAATAATTTTCAGACCAATTGCATGACAATATTTATAGCCAATGAGTGTTTCTTTGATATGCAAATCGCAAAACCAATTAAACTATAACCAAACCAAAGAAATGGCTTTACTACCATTCTAAAATTTCTAAAAACATATGACATGGTGTTGACGAGACGAGTGATTTTAAATGATTAATTATGTTTTATCAAATTATCAGTCACAACAAGAGCTTGCTTTACATTATTATTGGACATCTGTCACGTTACTTTAGCAATTTACTTGCATTTTTCAAATTTGCTGATGGAGGGACCATATGGTCATGCTATAGTAGAATTACGGTTATAGCAGGGTTTAACAAAATTCACTTACCTTAAGGGCAAAGTTCCCAGATTTTGAAAAGTTTTTTATTATTGAAGCTACGGTTGTGAAACTTCGTTCACATATATAAAATGAATTCTAAGATGTTTTTGTGTCCTGACATTTTTTCGATTCGACCCATAGAAAACGAGTTATTCGAATTTCGAACAGTGTGTAAATTAATAAATGGATACTACAATTTTGTAGCTATGACATTATGGTTTTTTGCATTCGATTCTGCACAAGATTCTCTACAAGCTGTGGAAGCGTTTTTTTGATTTTTCGAATTGGTTTTTGAATTATTGAAATTTTTAGTGAAAAAAAAATTGAAAAAAATATAAATTTCAAAATTCAATATTTTGAAAAATAATTCGAAAATCAAATAAAACTCTTACAGAGTTTGTAGAGAATTCCGGAGAGAATCGAATGCGAAAAATCGCAATGCCGTTGCTTCAAAATTGTAAACGCCTTAGGCTTTTGAATTACAAGATTTTTAGATCTCTGAACTAATAGAAAATCCCATTCAAAGTTTGGTAATCTGACACGCTGCATGCGACTCCTGTAAAGGTTTACGGGTAACTGAGGGGCATACCTTAGTGAGCATCTGATTAGTGGCACGTTAGATTCCAGATATAGCGTTATAATTAATTATTACGAATTATAATTGGCTGAGAGTTGGTTTTTAGAGTACATATTGACTCCCTACCCCCCGGTCCCCTTTTCCCTTTCTCCCTCTCCCCAGGGGGTTAGAGTAACATGAGAGCTCTGATATTTTGCACACACTATTAGAAGGTTAAAAAGCAACTATTTACATGATAAATTTTTTTTCTTTAATTTTGCCATTTTTCCCGGGAACGGGAAATTGTAGTTATAGCTTGTATGTTGTGTTGTAAATGTAATAGCTATAAATAAGGAGTACGTTAATCTAGAATATTTGAATGAAATTTATTGATGGCAACTTTGAAATACTTTTGTTATGCAGCAACAATGGTATTAATTTTATTTATAGATAACAGTTACTTCCAAATATGGGTAGTAAAAGGCATATACGGTTATACCGAGATTTAGGTGGTATCTGAAAAAAATCCCCCGCGGAAAAAATCCCCCCGGATAAGATCCCCCCAGAAAACATATTTGTGCCCTATTTTTCTATTGATAGTTAGATATATCTGTTTTAATCCTTGACTATCATTCTCAAGCTAAATGCCTAATAAGAAACATAAAATTTATGAGATGTAGACTGTAGCTGTAGACTCGTAAGAGTGTAGATTCGTAGAAGATAAATAAGAGGTAATATATAAATGAGTTAAATTTTGGATATAATATTATACGGAATTTTGTTTCAGTTCAATACTTGTTTAATCAGATTATTGCTGTATCGTTTATTCAAGTGGTAACATATATTAACTGAATGACATCGTGTGAACATTTCTGTGCCTTATTTGTCTATTGATAGTTATACTGTATATCGCTAGATTTAATCATCTACCATCACTCTATAGTTCGATAGTTAACTAGTTTCTTTCTACTGTGTATATATAATATATATTATGTTACATGTATGTATGGTTAATTAAATATCACAATCACCAAAGGTATAGTTGACTGTAATTTAATTTTGATGAGTAAATCTTCTACGACAAAGTCTTTTGTAATAAAAACAATCATTTCAGTAATTTTGCTTAGAGCAACTTAGTGCTGGTAACACTCCTCTGAAGAATCGCAAATATCAAGATTTTTTGATTAGACTGCGCGATGTTGTAGAAAAACATGAAGAATGTAGTTCATTTATAAGCTATATTAAGGCCATTACACACAATTTAAATTTTCAGTTTTGTACAGCCTATTTACAATTTTCAGATTTTGAAACGTTAGTTAGTAACAGTCTAAAAACTTTACATTTGTTTATTCAAACTATTGTAATTAATTAAATATGTACTACAACTACCAGCTTTTCTCTATGATATTGTCTTTTTCCTCTATTGTAGATATTTTTGGAAAAAAATGGATGAAAATATTTATTACATATTCTATTTTTGACGTGAGGATAGTTTTTCTTCGTTTGATGCTTTCCGGGGGACTTCTTCAGGGGGTATTTTTTCCGGGGGTATTTTTTTCCGCCGCGGGATTTTTTCCTCCGAGGCATTTTTTTCTATACCCGATTTAGGTATAGATTTAAAACTTTTAAAATGCTATTCCATCAATTTATCTGAAGAGTACAATAATTGCTTAAGGGGATCGATACACTTGAAAAAAAATCCTCCAAGATGTCCATGCCTTCCAAGATGTCCAGCTTGCATATAAGAGGGCACGACTCCCATGAAACGACCAAATTGGACCAATAAACCCCTGTTCTCCGAAGGGGGAGTCCGAAATCGCGGATTTTTTTTCGTCAATCCGTTCTCGGGTCATGGCTGAGTGGCGGATAGCGAGGCACCAACCCGTTTCTGTTAGGATCAATCCGGAACCAAATGTAGTTGTGATGATCATCATGGTCATAACCTTGATAGTTTCTTCTAATAAAAACCTACCGACTTCACTCGACGATCTGCCGAATGCTGAAGAGGGGCACACCCACACTGCTCTCCCACACTCTTACACTTTGGCGGAAAAGTAACTTTACACTTTTAAATGTTTATTGCGTAAAAATCGAAATGTTTATTGCATGAAAATCGAAATGTTTATTATACTGGAAAACACCATCATAACAGAAGATATCAACGCACACAAAGGTTTTCACTCATCAACTATCATAGAGGAACACTAATAGCCGACTTAATCCAAAACTCACAACACCTCACACTGAAAACAAATACTCCCATGAGAAAGCCAGTACACGCACATAAACAATCAACTTCTCCAGAAAACTAAACTGCCACTAATAACATAGCCAATAGAGTCACATGGAAAACAACACAAGCATTAAACTCAGATCATCTACCTATAGTCAAAACTTACAATACGAGATTAAATTTTAGATTACATAAGCAACTACGAAAATACACTAACTACAACAAAGCAGACTGGAAGGGATTTAGTAAAGAAATGTAAGACTCACTCACAGACATAGCATCCCAAACAACGAACTCACTGCCAACAGAATTGGACTCACTGAAAATTGCGCCGAAGACAATTGGGTCCATAACAATTGGGCCCCAAGACACGTGAAAAATTGGGCCCAGATCCACTGTTGATCACATAAAAAATGGTTACAGCAGACACAATAAAGAAGCTTTACTTTGTTATTACAGTATCAAATTTAGTTGATACCATAGACTATGATAAAAGCGGACTCGGTTACAACCCGGAAAATTAAGATTTTGCCTTTCTATAAAAAAAAGCAATGCATACATAATATTAAACTTTTACTTAATGCTTCATTAAGGTTTATTTCGTCGATATGAAGGCCATTCAGAAGAAATAGACAAAATTTTCTTTTCAAACCATGTGTGTGGAGTTTCTTCAACCGTGTCATGGAAGATCTGCCTCGTCACGCTAACGTAATGGAAGGGTAACACTTCCATTTTTAATTTACACATGAGAGCAATATCACGATTAAAATAAATTTAAACGTATAAACACTGAAATCAAGATTAAACAAAAAAGTGAAGAATGTTGTAATAGTTTTTTCATGCGCTCAATTGTCTTGGGCCGAATAATTATTGTATTATTGTCATTGGGGCCCAATTTTCCTGGGCCCAATTGTTTTGGGATCAATTGTAGGTGGCCATATTGTCTTTATCAAGCCATGCTAGAGAGGAATGGCCTTACCCCCCCCCCTCCCCTACCTATTTAAACTTTTATATGCTATGTCCTTCAGTACTTTGACCTTCTATACGTACTTTGTCTTTCAATACTTTATTTTTCAATACTTTGTCTACAATAGCCGGACTAACCAACAAAGAACCAGCACAATCACTAGACATTGTGGGGCTATTGTGTTTTTAATTACTTTTATATATATTATATTAATTTATACCCACATATAATTAAATAAACTTAATAGGCTGGGGAATGAAAGCGTTGTAGGCGTCAATTTTATTACAGGTCTTCGCGTGACAAGATCTCCGGATAAAGTGTGGATCTCTTTCCGGTTGACGGCTCATTCAAACTCAAGCTTGAATGACGCCATGAAACCATGATTAACATTTAATGAATCTAATACATTAGTTTTAAATACTTAAAGTCTTAAACTAACAAAATTATTATTCAATTGATATAGAGAGTATCTATGAAAAAGTAAAAGTTTTAAATTCTAGATTCAAATATTGTCTGGAATATATTCTAGAATCTCTAGAATGATGCAATCGGAATGACGATTGCATCAGCATAATTGAATATTTGAAATAAAATAGAATATGAATATAAATTAGTATAAATAAATTATATTTTTACTTAAATTAAAATTAAATAGCATATCAATTAGCAACTCACAAAACGAACAGAAAAATACAAAGAAGCATAAAGAAACTACGCACGACAACCAAAACACTCACAACTGAACAAGTAATAGCAGCTAAAAAGTAATCCAAAAACAACTACTCCACAGGACCAGACAATACAAACATTAAGACACCTAAAACACCTAGGAATACTAGGTGTTACTACTACATCATACTACTCAGAAAAATATACAACAAGATAATAAGCACCTAACTCTCAAAAATAGACACCACAGAATTAACACTCCCTAACAGCACCAGACGACCACTTGCACAGCTCCGCACAAACAAGTCACCTTTCCTTAGATCATATCTCCGCGGCTCCGCCACATAGACCCAATAACCCACAAATCCCCAAACTGTCCATTATGCCACATCACAAACCACGAGTACCCAAGAGTGGCGACCTCACTGGTCCCGTCCGACCTTCGCGGTGACGAAGCTGCTCGTCCAGTTGACCCAGGCGACGGGAGCAAGGGTCAGGCACCCGTGCGAAGGTCTGGCTCCCATTTGTCGTGAGACAGGCAGGGTCACGAAGAAGAAGAAAGCCAAAAATTGAAAAAAATGTCTAAAAAATTTATTCACATGAAACACACCTACAGGTTAAACGCCTACTGTGTAAATTTTACACATTGCTTGTCGGTGGCGCATGCAGTGGTGGGTGAAAGGTGGAAGGGTGTCTAGTAACGCATTCTCCCTTCCACACAGTTGGTGTGTGAGTTGCCAACCACCCTGGCACTCTAGGCTTCAATAAGAAATCCATGCCGCACTGACTTTGAAACGAGGAGGATATATCGCTTGTCTAAGTGACATCCTTCTAAAATCTAGAGCGAGATGACCTATTGGTATGATAATAATGATAATATTTATTGGGAAAAAAAGTATACAAATATACTTGTAACTCAAGCCCCTATATAAGTAAAGAAAAAACCTATTTGTAGAGATGTTTCAGTATCTCCAGAGAACTTATGTTTTGGGATGACTGAAGCTCTATACCCCTTCTATTTTGGTAGAGAGACGTGGCAAGAGTCGTTTGTAAGGAGAAAGAGGTTGTCAGTAAAATAACATTTTGCAATTTTTAGACATCTGAATTAGAAAAATAGGTAAAAGTATTTGAAAAATATGATGAAAATAAGGGGGTTTCAATTTTTTTCCAAATATAACTTCTAAAATAAATTTTCAATTTCTAATATCTCGATGTTATATCATGAAACAACTCTTACTCTTCCAAAGGAAACCTATCTTGTCCCTCTTAGACCTAAGTGTAATTTTGAAACTGATATAAAACATTGAAGTTACCTCTAATATACACGTTTTCTATAAAAAAAACTTGTTTTCAGTTGTCTGTAGCCAAATTTTAACGGGAACATATTTTTTTGTTAATATGATTAACATTTAATATAACTATCAGCTTAGTATTGGAGGTTTTTAATAAATTTAGTGCATTTAACTAAGTAATTTTAGTTTATGCATTCGTTACTCATAGCAATGCATATGTAATTTTGAATGCATTGCCCATTCAGACTTCAAGCCCTTCAAACATGCAATCAACTACATATAATAAATGGTATTTCTTCAGCACATACAATATTATTAATCGCATTGTTTTCCCTTGTGTAGGTACGTAGAAGATGGCAAGGTTTTCTCAAAACAATACAAAGTTTTCTCCATACCAGAAGAAAAAGGTAATGTGCCATGATAAATGTATGATCAACAGATAGAGTCTGTAGCAAGCGAATGTCATATTATGTATTTTGTTTATAATCAATTTTTTTTTTTAATTAAGTTTTTTTTTATGATTTTTCTTCAGATATTCGCTCCATTTATAACGATGAGGCTAAACAAGTGAGGTCTCAAAAGCGCATTCTACTTCGCACAACGGTGAGAAATATTGAAAGAAATATAAATATATTAATTTTTAGCGTAAAATTGTAATTTAATATTATTTTACCTTTTTCTGAGTACCTATTAGTTTCAAAATGGTTATGCACATCGTATTGAATCATAAATATAAATATATAATCGTTGGAAACAAGAGAATGGGAAGGATGAGGCGAGCTGAATAACAAGTCAGATCATTCAATTGAAACTCAGTCATCAGTTTACTAAAATGAAATTAGAAGTTGCTGCAACAATACAGTGTAGTCACTGTATTACTTTAATTATTGTGTACCGAATATCTTCGCATAGATATCTTTAAAAAAATACAAGTGTGAATTAAAATGTACTTTGCATTTCATGCAGTTACTTGTACCAGAGCAATTCTATTGAAAATATGTGAGAATTGTGGCTCTGCTTAGCAATTAAAAATGAATATAAATAGATTTGTCACTTCATAATATGTTCAACTGAATGAAAAGAAAACATTTTTTTAAAAGGCCGCTGCAAGAAGAAGCAGACCTTATTTAAATAATAAAAAAACAATTATCTTTATTTAGACAATGAACATTAAAAAACATGTACCTGAATATTGTGAAAGTATAAAAAAAATATTTTCAAAATTTATTCACCGAAGAGAATAAAGATAAGGTACCTCAGTAACCTAATTCTATTGATTCCTCTGCGATTTATAAACCAAAATTGCCATAGTATTCATGTCATATATTTTCACCGATAAAACTCGAATATTCTTTTCAGTATCTGAAAAACTGGCAGACTTTCTTCGGTTTAGGTCAAGAAGCTTTCAGTAACAGGGCTTGTGAAGTAGACTCCTGTTATTTGACTACCAATATAACGGAATTTGAAGCCAGTAAGTGGGATGCAGTGATATACGACGCGTTGCATGAGAATACCGTGAAACTCTTACGGGGAAAGAGGTAAAAATCTAAAGTATTTTGAACATATTTTATTCGTGAAACTGTGCATCTGTTACTGCTTCATACGAACATCCTAATTATGTTGATACTACAGAATCTCGTTTTATGCAACAGAAATCCGAAAACATACTTCGTCTACTACTCTACTGAACGTCCAATTCCCAGTCAGCTGAAGTACCTAAACGAGCAGAAACTAAATAGTGTTTTCAATATCACAATGACATACAGAAGAGATTCTGATATTGTTGTACCGTAAGTCAAACTTGTGCCGGAATTAACATAGATTTTATCTGTTTTATGGCAAGCTTATTCTTCACCCTCAGCGTTGTTTTTGCTGAACAGATGCTGAGTTTGGAGGGTATTCGAAAATTCATCGTATGGTAAATTCATCGTATGTAAATTCATCGCAGGGTAAATTCATCGCATGGTAAATTTATCGCATGGCATTATCATGGAAAGAATAAACGAGGTCACTTTAAATTTTAGAAGCAAAAACCGTGGAGTTTTCAGGCAATATTTTGAGATTTGACACCGTTGCATAATATAAGCACCGCCTTTGAGTTGTAAAGTTATAAAGATGCCAATTATTGAATACTGAATTACTATAAAGATATTATTTAATGAAGTTGATCAATATTTTCGATGATGGAGACAATTATATTCTGTCGTATTAATGTCAACTTAATATCACATGCTTTTGGTGAAATAGTTATATTTATTTTAACTATTCCGATGAGCTATATTTATATTTCTCTTATATTTTTCGGTTAAGTGTATCTATTAAACAGTGAATTCAATATACGGTAATTGAGTGGTTACTCAAAACTACTAATGGGCAGTGAAAGATTTTATTGTACAGGCAGACCCCGCTTTAAGCCAAAAATCGTACCTCACATTAACTTGGAAATTAAACGTAAAGCGGGGGAGACCCTGCTATACGTTTAGCATTGTTACTCCGATCTTTTCGTTTTCTACTAACACAAATCAAAGAACGATTGCACGGTACACTAATACAATGTACCGTATTTTGTATTGTTCCTTCAATTTAAATAATATTGTTTAAAAATAATTTTCCAGTACAACTGATGTAAGTAAGATCGGAGTCAATTCCGCTTTAAGTCATCCTGTTATAAAAACGGATTTTTTTCTACAAATTTTTTTCTACAAATAGAAAACTGCTACCTAATAACTACATTGCATTTTGTATAACACGAAAAATATTTGCTTCCTTGGATTTAATATCTATTAGCTTTTATTACACTAACCCGCCATTCAATATAAACAGTTGGGCAAGTTATACCTACAATTATTAAAGTTTTTAATTTTTAAATTCAATAAAGGGAGTCATTGCTGCATGTCGCTATGAGGAGCTTAGTCGAAGAACATTTCTCGATTGCTTTTGGATGAAACAAACTTCAAATATTGTTGCTTGATGTTGTGTTCTCCACAGATTGAAGGAAATAAATTCCGAATTAGTATATCTCATGATTTAAAATTGAGGATTTTTTTCGATAAGATATGTGTATATTTTTCTTCCACAGGTAACACTAAAATTTCTATCGTGAACTGTATGCTAAATAGACAAAGCTGCGCTTATGAAAAAATAGTACCACCGTCGAAGACCTCTATGTGTAAAATCTCTCGTGTAGTTACTTTCTTCTTTTTAACGGGTGAGAAAGAGTTGTTTTAATATCTTCATAAATTCATTATTATAGATACCCCAAATATAAAATAAGGTAATTTATATATAAAGCTATTCTTAACTTCTTATTATAGCCAATATTAAAAAATAAAGAATAACAAATATTTCTTATTCAAAGTATTTCAACAACATATATATATATTATTACTATATATATTATTTGCTTAATTAACTTTGCTAAGAACCTCCAATTCACTGTTTATGAATTGATACTCATTCATTTTATAGTCCAGTCATTTGATTCAAACGCAACACATTAGTATTTATATGAGTCATAGTTTCTAAATTCTACTCGGACTCAAATATATGAAGTGGAAAAAATAGCTACAAGGGACTTCGAAGATGTAGTCATTTAAAAAAATGTTAATGTAGTCTAGATGATTAGATCTAATATATTGCAATTGAACATATTGATCTTACAATATATATAGAACTATGAAACAAAATAGAAGATTACGTTTGCCAAATAAGTATTTAAACATGAGATACATATATATGGAATTAATATATGTAGCTGGGAACCTAAGAAAGCTTTTTATGTTTCTCATCCACCCGTACACCTCTAACGGCTTTCAGGAAAAAAGCCGTTATGGGATTGTATGGAACATTGATATGAAAGTTTGTATATAGTATTAGAAAATTTGAAAAGTGTGAATTCATTTTCTACTAATCTTCCGACTATTTAAAATCCATATTATGATCATGAAAATATGCTTAAATTCAATACTATCAATAAATTTAGTGCATCATTTCCTCTCCGAGCAATAAATTAATTTTTATCTTCAAAATTAATTTTAATTCCAGCGTCTTATACTTATAAGAATGAAAACGTATCGAATATAAATAATTCTATTTACTTTTCATTACACTTTTTCACATTAATTTTCTATATAATGATTCTATGTGATAAGCTGTTTTTCCACTTCTTTTGATTTGATCAAATTGTAGTTTCTAATTGAGACTAACGTGAGGCCGCACGTACACCAAAAGCGAGATGATAATAGAGATTGCAAGATTGAACTGGTAAACATGGTAAAACTAAAAGAATACTAAAGACAGACAAAGATAGAAATCGCTTTTCAGATGATTTCTCGCCAATCTATCATCAAGTTGACCACTTCGGGGTACGGTCAAGAGCCCCCCCAGTCATGAGCCCCCCCCCGGTCATGAGTCCCCCTAGGTCATAAGCCCCCGCGGTCACGAGCCCCTCCCCTCCCTGTTTTTTTAATCCTTATTTACCTAGTTAAACAAATGAAGAACTACTTAGATATAAATAACTGAGAGTTGCTAATGCAGTTTGTTGTATCCTCTAGTTTGTTGTACTGCACACTTCATGATTGCTTAATGACCTAGCAGGGGGTTGGGGGGCGGCACGCCCCCCGATATACATATATATTATGTTTAATCAGTAATGAACTACAAAAGTGTCAATAAGGATTATATAATGTAGGTAAATAAGGATTAAAAAACAGGGGGGGGGGGCTCGTGACCGGGAGGGGGAGGGGTCTCATGCCCGGGGGGCTCTTGACCGGAGAGGTTTATGACCTACACCCGACCACTTCAGAGTGCTGTCAGATTTCATACTGGTATGTGCTTACGGGTTCTAGGACAACTCGCCGCCGGACAATTCGCCGTCAGGACAACACTCGCCGCTAGGACAATTCGCCGCCAAAATTTATGTTTTGCTGGTGTATACGTAATTTTCATATATTTAAAAATATTATAAATTTGAACAATGATTGGTTTCTATACGCTAAAGACTGACGTAGAACAGTAGTTGACAAATTTCATTATTTCAATTAAATATTTTCGTTTGTTATATCTGTTAGAATATTTCAGGCCTCAAAAAATATAAGATGATATTAATATAAATTTAGAAGCATTTAACGTCTGCTTTGAAACAAAGGGCTTTCTAGTTAACGTCAAAAGGAAAGTAAATAAAAGGGATAGGAAGAAAGAGTCAGAAAACAAAGTGACTCCTTGAATAAAGGCATTAACCACCAGTCCGTGACAAGCTCATGGATACAGAAAAGCTACTTCGTGGATGCAATCACTTACCAAGGAATAATATGAAAAAGAACACAAGCACCGTTGACTGCACTCACGAATAGAAGAGGAAAATGAAGAGGTGATAGTAAATGTATCTTATTAGTAGAGCCCGGATTTCTATGCTCTAACAAAATAACAGCATAAAATGCTATAAAAGCATAGATGATCTATGCTTTATAGGCATTAACCTATTTTGCATACAAAGCATATAAAATTCTATTTAAGAAATTTTTTGTCTATGCTACAACTCTATTTGAGGGATATTAAAGTTTGCACTACAGTTGTTCAATTTTCTATTTACATTTTTTTTGTTGTAATATTTTAGCAAGTCATTTAGTTCCAAGTCTTCGTAGTCTTAACAACTCTTAATAATGCCTAAAGTTAAGCGGTCTGATAACGTCATGATACGAAATTTAGTTGATGAATTTGGGTGTAATGCATTGAAAACGGTGTTTTGAAATGCAAGTCATGCAATGTGAAGTTGAGTATAGCTACAAGAAATCAAATGTTGTATAAAACTTTAAAATAGCTAAACATAGGCGTAAGAGTGTTAATTTTGTAGATTTGAATGAGGATGATGCCAACATAATACCAACCGTATTGGTATCATCCTGGACTATTACACATAGAATAAATATGAAGCATTATCGCTGGAACGAAAGAGGTGCAAATTGAAAGGAATATTACACAAATTGCAATGTATTCAGTTGAAGTAGAAAGAAGCTTTTCAAAACTCAAAATGTTAATGAGCGATCACCGAATATCTCTAAAAACAGAAAATGTCAAAAAAAAATTAATCGTATCATGTTTCTCCTAATTGTTAAATTATTTATATTCTAATTATAGCTACTATTATTTTTATCTAGCTAGATGAATATATAATTAAATCTCATATATACCATATATCGTTATATATAGAGATTATAGAATTATTTTTCTTGTTCTAATATTTTGTTAGATATTAGTGAAACTTTAGCTATCTCTTAGTAGAACTAAGAATCTGAGAAATTATCGTTACTGGTTATTTGTTGCTATATTAAACCACAAAATGTTGTTTAATTTCCAATTCCATTTTGAATAATAATTTTCCATTTGAAAACGGTAAACATTATTCAACCTCATAAATACAACCTCAAAATTAAAGGAAAGTATACGTAATTGAGTCTACCATTTGACTCATACGGTATGTTTTTAATGTTTTTGAATGAAGAAAACGTTATTTGAGGTATAACTATTCAATTTATAACGGCATATTTAGCATAGAGTTTAGGCTATAAAGCATATTTTGCATAGTTTTTAGAGCTATTCCGTCTAGATTGAAAGGGCATAGAAAGCCGGGCTCTACTTATTAGCCAACCTAAGACAAAAATCTAAGACTTCGTAGTTAAATAACCTTTATTTGCACTAACGATTTTTTTTAAACTAAAGTATTTTTATAAGTCATTAAACGTATTAAGAAGACACCTGAACTTGTTTTCCTTCCATTAGAAATTATATTTAGCAAAATACTTTATTTATTAGAAATGGTGACAAAGAATCTAATAATAATTATCGTCCAATATCCATCCTATTTGACTATTCTAAGTTATTTGAGAAGCTGGTACATGATCATTGATCAATTGATGTCATACTTGGACGCCAAAAATATACTGTCTACTAATCAATTTTGATTTCGTGTTAATATTGAAACTAGTACAGCATTTAAAAGAGGCATCCCATACTCTTGGTTCCGTTCTTTGTTAAAGGCGAGGACCCAGTATGTGGTGGTAAATAATAGTTATTATGAAAAACGCGAAGTGATTTGTGGGGTGCCTCAGGGAAGCATATTAGGACCTCTTCTATTTCTTATTTTTATTAACGATTATCCTACTTGCTCTGATTATTTTGATTTTATTCTTTTTGCCGATGATTCAACCATCTCATGCCTTATTCCTAGGACATATTTGACGGAAATCCATAATAGCATCAACTCTGAACTTAAAGCAATATATCATGGTTTCAATCAAGAGTTGTTAAACAGTATCAATTCTCACACTGATCAACATGTATACAATACTCGTAATGCTTCTCTTATTACTTTACCTAGGTCCTATTCTTGTATATTTATGTAGCTTTAAAGCAGTGGAATGATACGGATAGTTATGTTAAGTTGATTAATTCTCTGAATAGATTTAAGCAGACATATAAAAAAGTTTTATTTTGTGCACAGCAATTCACTCCTATCTGTCCGTACTCATATGTATAATCAGAAATTGTAATTTTTTTATTTTTTTATTTAGGTTGCCTCGTGTTTATGTGGCCATATGGACTTTCAATATTTAATTTATCTTTTCATGTAAATACCAAGGAGGCCCCGACATTGGTTTGTTTGTAAAGGGTGCCATATATGTTGAACAAATAAATAAATAAGTAATAGTTAAAAATACATTATATTTAACTTTTGAAATGGAAAAGAAAACATTTTCAAATACTGCTAAGAAAATTTGATAATTAATATTTTTTATAAATAAATGGTGTATACGTCGGTAAATCTTAAATCACATGGCGAGTTGTTTTGACGGTGAAGTGTCCGGCGGCGAGTTGTTCGGTCACTGTGCTTACGCCATTTGTAGATCCATTGTTACCACAACTATTGATCTATCGCTGCATGATCATTCAAGGGTTGACGGACACTTGGGCCGAAAGACAATTTAGCCGAAGGACATTTGGCCGAAACACATTTTGCCAAATGCACTTTTGGCCGAACGGACATTTGGTCGAACGATCTTTATTTTGAAAAAAAAATGGATTGCAATATTAATCAATATAATAAAACTAATAACTTTAAATAATATAATTACCAATGATAACAAAGTTCAAAAGTATGAAGAGAAGCTTTTTTCCACCCCCAATATTTGCGATGAAATCCATGATCAGGAAAAAATTCAAATTATTGAGTAATATATGCTTGCAGTTCGTAATATGGATTCACACTATGTTCACTTTAAAATAAATTTTCCTTTTCATAAAATAACTTTCAATTCGAACTTGTTGCAAAATTTTCAGCATAGCCCCAGGTATCATGAATAACTATACTGCCAGACATTTTCAGTGGTGGATTGGATTACCCGTACCAGACGCACACAAATTGACCTTGCTCAAAATTAATCGACAGGGTTAGGTTTACAAACAACTAAAATTTATTGACTCATTGCTTACAACTACAGAGATTTTGTCAGAATATAATTATTCTGACGGTAATCTTCACTTGCCATAAAAAAGACAAACGGTGACAATGCATTCACTTAGATCCTGGGATTAACCAGAATCGGATTCATCTGAGTCTTCATTTCATGCCTCATTATAATAATTTTCAATGTCAGATGAATCCCATTCAAAAAATAATGTATGTGTATGTGACGTCACTAGGGTTTTCTCACAATTTGGGTTTCCTCACAATTTCCAGATTGGCTGGAATAGCTGGTCCATCAAACAATATTGACTGTGAAAGTTCGTTGATCATATACCAGCTGTTATCCGTCGGGGATAAACCATCTTCAGGCGATTATCCTTTTCGATAAAGAGGTTCAACTAAGAGGTTTAACTATACCCTTCCTAAAAAAAGGAATAAAAGTAACAAGAAAGTATATCTCAAACGATCGAAGGTACATGGATGTCTAACATAAAAGGTGTCACTTGGCAGGAAACTTTCAATAATTTAAAAGGTCGATGTAAAGTCAAGTCCAGTGAAGGCATGATACTCTGATAATGCAACAGCAAGTTCTGGTGTCTTCTCAAGATGGTTTATAATGTTGGTAACATTGATGTACCTTCGATCGTTCCAAATCTTGATCATTGCCCTGGATGCTGACCGGACATCTGGTAGCTGCTGTCGGTGCTAGGACAATTGCCACCCGCGGACAATTGCCACCCGCGGATAATTGCCACCCCCGGACAGTTGCCACCCGGACAATTGCCACCCGGACAATTGCCACCCCCGGACAATTGCCACCCAAATAATTAATATCAGGCTCTTAACTTTAAAAATGGTGATAAAATGTGTATATTATTGTTGTACGATTAATTATTAATTATATACAATATAAGATTAAAAAAATATTATTCGGTTTCTGAATGTGCTTTTTAAATCTTGTATTTTTTAAATCTTATATTCTTTAAATCTTATGTTATTGAATACTTTATACCACTTCTTTAGAACGCTTCAAAACTGTTTAATTCCCTTCGTCTATAACATTTTCAGGATTTATGATTTTAAAACCATATTGTCACAACCCTAATTATATTGTCAGGATTCTTAACTTGTAAATTATATTACTGGGTAGTAATATAAATACCTATTGTTTTTCCTTTAGTAAATAATTATAAATAAAGACCTATTCCGGGCGAGATATTTTAATTCTATTAATGGAATATCGTCTGCTCCAGAAATTTAGTTTACTAATGACTATATCACTGACATCATAAGGAAATTAAATACAAGGGACTTGAAGAAGCAGTCAGAAAGGAAAGTGGCTCCATGAACAAAGTCATCTACCACCGTGGGTGACAATGCTCATGGATGCAGAAAAGCTACTCTGTGAATGCAGTCACTTAAAAAGGAAAATATTAAATGTGTAATGAATTTTCTTAGCTTATAATGTATACAAATAATAATTAATCGTACAAAAATAATATACATATTTCATCTCCATTTTTAAAGTTAAGTGGCCTGATAATAAATATTTGGGTGGCAATTGTCCGGGTGGCAACTGTCCGAGGGTGGCAATTGTCCGCGGGTGGAAATTGTCCGCGGGTGGCAATTGTCCGGTCACGGTTGCTGTCCTAGTGCACCAAGAAGTATGACGAGGAAAACAGTGTCATTTTAATGCAAAGTGAAATGCAATCAGTTTTTTTTTTCGTTTGAGTGACATGCTGCCTATCATGATCTGGGTATTCACCACCATAGGATGCCTTTCCCTTCTAAAGTTTGCAGTAGTGGTCTTTGCCTGATGATTTGTTTTGCTCCAGTTTTTTGTCTAGGATTTCTTCGCAACTGCTTCTTCTCACTGTCCTTTATGAAAAAAATTACGTACAAATGTATTTACTTCTTCTACCGAAGCGTACAGTTGACAATACTATATCATCATTGCAGCTAATGATGCATTCGCAATTGTTTGTAAGAGAACATAATGCAGGAAAGCCCCCTATCATACATACTCGCACACGCGAAGCCCGTGGGAAAATCATTTTCCAAGAGAACTTCACTCACGAATTTGATTGGTCTGCCTTTGCATATGATCCGTCAGAGTGTGTCATGTATGGTGGATACCGTTGATAGGAAAATACAAAGCATGGCGAAGGTCAACTGTAGTTTTTTTCTGTAACGACAACCATTATACAGATGGACAGATCTCTTGGTGTTTTCAGAAGAGTTATTTGCCCTTTCATATTGTACTGGGGCTTGTGGCTTCTTCTTGATATTATTAGCTGCAAAGTTTGGAACAGGAATGCACCTTACTGTTTTTACTGTTAATAAATCGGTCTCTACTCTGGTCTCATTGCCTATGAAATTGATCCTTTGATAGATGACCTCTTTGTTATACATTGATGGGATTTGATTCTGTAGACTTCGTAGCCAAGTGCTCTGTTACGACGTAGACCAAAGAGTTCACAGCTTTCTCTTTAAAGGGGTTGCAGATTTTATCGAGTTTTTCCATTAGTGCTTTTCTGTTTTCGTATTCTATATTTTCGACACTTAACAGACACAGATTCTCCTCCTTCCAAGCCTGGTATTGTTCTAAGTTCCGTGACAACCATGGCTGTTCGTGCCATAGTCATTGCTTTCAAAATTGTTGCAAGAGTTTTTTAGTGGTAATTCCGCCATCAATGATGTAGTGAAACGGGCCTTCCGGAAGGCAATATTTCATTGTGTGCTGGAGTCTCCTGGACTAGACAGAGGTGATGATAAGTGCCTTGATAGTGTTACTGTAGAGAATCATAAAAATCAGAAATAATCCACCCTTGGTGATTCCTACATTTTTTAACCTGTTGTTATATGTAGAGACCATAGGAGCGTACGGCGGCACAACCTCCTTAATCATAAATTGATTCACAACGCCTTGTTGAGACCACAAACGATCTAAGGAAGTATTTGTGGTTTTAGCAGAGAATGACTCTAGTGTTCAAGAGATGGAATGTCTTCAGCATCTTTTCAGCTGCGAAGTATACTTTTAACTGAGTTCACCCTTTTAGAGAACTTAACCCGTCACTCGTATTTACTGAAGGAATAATTTCTTCTGTAAATATTTTATTCTTGTTTTGAATAGAAAAATAAATAAACTGAAATGGAAGCAGTAAACAAAAATTAAATTGGCATCAGTTTATAACTGATCTCTTTTTTTCTTTCTATTCATCCGTTTTTTTCAGATACTTCACAGTAGAGCGCCGACTTAGGAAACCAAAAGTTGACCTAGGAGTCAACTTTGCCAAGGATAAGACAGCCCTCGCAGCTCAGTTTGTAAGTCACTGCGGAGCCCTAAGTGATAGAGACAAGTAAGTATGAAAAATTCTGAAATAAAGCTTTAAATCATGTTAGGTGAATTCATAGAAACAATTTTGACTGAATAGCATGACTTTAATTTAACGATATTTGAAACAACGATTTTTTTTATGTATAAATGAGTACAAAACCTGTTTAGTTTAACTGGAAATTAAACATTCGATTTCATTGCAACGAATTGCCATCCAGCTACCTTCATATTTTTAACAGCTTGACGACATCCATTCAAAAGTACATCCCAGTCGACGTATACGGAAAATGTGGTCCTCTCGTTTGCAGGAAGGAGAATGGCGTTCAATGCAACAGAATGATTGGCGAAAAGTACAAATTCTATTTCTCCTTTGAGAACACCCTCTGCATTGACTACATCACTGAGAAACTATCAAGAGCCTATATGTGAGTATATTAACAAATTGTTTCCAATTGTGTGATTATAGATCGCCTAAATATGTATCATATAATATGTACATCATTCAGTAGATCAATATGATCTTAAACAAATAAATTTCCATATATCTGCTTACAATCAATGTTATGCTCATATAAGTAATTTATATGAGCATAAAATACATTACTAGTAACCTTCGTCTTCTGTTAATCAATCCTAGTTCAAAATCGGTGAACAATAGCAGAAAGATGACTGTTTTTTTTAATTATTTAAAGAAGGTTTGCTTCTTCTGGCAGGGGGCCTTTTTAAAAAAAAAAGCAGAACTATCATTTTTTTACTTGGTTTAATTATCTAAATCAAAGCTAATATTCTTTTTATAAACAAAAAAGCAACCATAGTATTATGAACAATAAATCTTCGTCTACCTTTAATCCATGATCTCATTGCTCTCAGATATTCAGTTGTACCAGTGGTTTATGGGTTGAGCTACGAGACGATGCACTTCCCACCTCATTCCTTCATAGACGTTATGGACTTCTCCTCTATCAAAGAATTGGCTGACTACCTACTCTACCTAGACAGAAATGATACAGCTTACAATGAATATTTTGCGTGAGCACTTATTATTATAAGTTCTTTGATAAGCATTCTGAGAGAAATTTTTGTGTTCATATTAAGAATTATATTTCACTATATTAGTTCAAGTACTTACATGAGTTTTTGGGCTGTAAGTCAAAAATGAGATATGATTCTTAATATCTTGTATTTATCACCCCTAACTAACTCTATGGTTTTCTTCAGATGGAAGCCAGACTATAAGATCACCTCAGGCCGCAGGTACCATTACATTTGCAAGCTGTGTGAGTTCCTGCACCGTGCTGATGATTTTGAAAATAATCCTTCCCTCTATAGAGATGATTTCTTCCAAAATAAAGAAGTTATTGTACCTGAGCCCAAGACTAGATCCAAAATAAGGATGCCACAGGCCAAACTTGTCCACAAGAATGTGTATGTAAACGGTAACAGGAAAGAGTACAAGAACATCACAGAGTGGCACATGCAGGATGTTTGCATCCAGCCAAACGAAGACAGTAATTTTAGAAAAATTGTTTATAATTAATAACATAATATTCTGTGATCTATAATTTGTCACTGATACTTCAATTTACTAATTAAAGTTATTGGATAGAAGAAAGGAACAAAGACAAGACATGTTGAACAGTCCCGAAGTAAGGATATTAATGCTTTTGGAAATTGAGAAGGTTGTATGGAGTCTGTTGTAATGGAATTATGAATACAAGTTTTTTTTTCGAATTTTTGCGTTTAAAATTTTTGAGTTCATTTGATGTTTAAGTTTTCTGGATTTTTTGAGTTTTTGTCATTTTTTTAATTGTTCAGTTTTGTTTATTTTTTTTTTAATTCTTGACTTTTGTTGAAATTTGTATTTATTTTAAAATTTTTTTTTAATTTCTTATCTTTTAAATGGTAATCAAATAAATTTATAATGAATTTCAAATCGTGTAAATTCAACAATAAAGTTCCGCTGCCCTAGTGACCAACAATTTAGATTCCGTTTGATTCTCCCTTAAACATATATATTTTGAAACTGAAATTAATGAATAAATTTATTTTATATATATTATCTATCACCCAAGTTATCACCCATCTATCACCCTAAGTACAAATATATATAGTCAAGCGGGGCAAGAAATGAAAGATTTCATAAACATCTATCTATTTCAAAAACCAAGAATGGTACTGTCAAAACAAACATATCAAAAGATGCGGAATTGTTGTGCTATTTTAGTGCAATAAAGAATTTTTTGAATCACTTGATACAATTTCTACAGAAGTAAAATATGGAAGTTCATTTTTTACCCCAAAATTTGTAAAAATGGGGTAAGAAAAAAATTGCATGGGGCTAATAATGAAATTTCTTTTTATGCCCCAGGGGCCTAAATTGAATTTTTTTATTACCCCACACATTGTAAATAATAATTTCATTTTTTAAATTATCTTTTTTGAGATTGAATTGCACTACAATTACAATTCATTGAGACACTACAATTTTACAATTCATAAAGTACATCATACACTGATCTATCTGTGGTGGTGCAGATGTCCAAGTACTATATCTAGGTTGTGTATTCTGTTTTATAGGTGGGAATGGAGGAGGAGTAGGATTTGATGTTAGAAAAGAAGTTAGGTGTTGCAGTTGGTGACCCGATTTCAAGTTGCGTGTCATTCTCCATTTGGTTATCTATCATAGGCTCATTGTTGTAATTTTCAGATTTTCCGCTATTCACCCATTTTCTGTTTTGACATCAGTTGATAGGCATTGTTTCCACACATGACACAGTATGTAAACAAAGCCTGCTTTCTGGTAGGTGACCGGTCAATTCGCCGAAATTTTTTGATTATTTAAAAAGGTAAACAACTACATATATCTCATAAGTCAATATAAAATTACATATAGATGAACTTACATATAAGTGTATGAATTACTTTATAATATTCTACATAATTATTGGTTAAACTTTTTGGAATTTACGTTCACTTAATTAATTAACTCATATATTGTTAATGCTGCATTATTTGTGACAGTTTATAAATTCTATCAGTTAAAAAAGAAAACGATTTTTTGTTTCGTTTTAGTCCTATATACATTGTAGAATCAGTCTGCTACTGTGAGTCACTCGTGAAGCTTTCAATATACAGGGTGACCCACAAAAAAGTCTACCAACTTTAAATTCGTATATTTTAACAACTATTGAAGGTACAGTTAAAACAGATTCGTTTCTAGGTTTTAAGAATATTCATATAACTATTCCTTTTATAAAATATTCACAATATGGAGAAATGTATTTGAATAGAAAAAGGAAATCAAAATCAATTTTGTTCAGAAACTCCTTTACAGAAAGTTTATGTTAGAATAAATGAATTAAATATTTGTTATTTAATAAATAATACTAAATTTATTTAGAAACTTTTATAATGGGACTAAGAACAAGCATTTATATGGCATTAAAACCAGACAATTTATTACCGTTCAATTTATAGTTAATAAAAAAATGGATCAATTTTAAATAATCATATAACACAGGATATTCAATAAACTTAATTATATTTTTGTAGTAAACCTTAGTCTGCTAAAAATTGTCATTTTTTCGGCGAATGTGTCGTGCGGCAAATGTGTTTTCGGCGAATGTGATTTCGGCGAATTGACCTAGAACCAGTCAATTCGCCGAAAACACATTCGCCGCACGACACATTCGCCGAAAAAATTTGATTATCTAAAAAGGTAAACAAATTTATCTCATTTGTCCAGAATAAATTACGTATAGAAGAACTTACATATAAGTGTATAAATTACTTTACAATATTCTACATGATTATTGATTAAACTTTATGGAATTTACATTAACTTAATTAACTCATATATTAATGTTTTTGTTGCATTATTTGTGTCAGTTCATTAACTCTATGTTGATCCTATTTTCTGTGTATAATTATCAGTTACCAAAAAAAAAATTCTTTTGACTTGGTCTGACTATTTTAATCCTATATACATTGTAGAATCAGTCTGCTACTGTGAGTCGCTCGTAAAGCTTTCACTATACAGGGTGACCCACAAAAAAGTTTACCCAACTTTAAATTCGTATATATCCACAACTATTGAAGGTACAGTTAAAACAGATTCATTTCCAGGTTTTAAGAATATTCGTCCCAGATAAAATTTAAGAGAGTGTCTTCGATAATTTAAGATCGTTTATGGTAGAAAGAATAAAACGTAGACGAAACACCGAAAAATTCTCATCGGCGATTGACTGTAGAGGATTATCGAATGATCTTCAACGAACATGGGTGATTTTACTTCCTCGAATTAAAGATTAGATTTCTTCGATGAATCTTCAGCGAGTTATGGAAGACTCATCTTCCGTGAATCACAGCAAACAGCTCGTAGATGTATCTTCTGCTAGTTAAGGAAGACTCATCTTCCCCGAATTGCAGCAGGCATGTCATAGATGTATCTTCGGTTAGTTATGGAAGACTCATCTTCCCTGAATTACAGCAGGCATGTCATAGATGTATCTTCGGTGAGTTATGGAAGATGAGTCTTCCCTGAATTATAGCAGGCATGTCATAGATGTATCTTCTACGAGTTATGGAAGACTCATCTTCCCTGAATTACAGCAGGCATGTCTTCGATGAACATCGATGCGTTATGATAGATTCATCGTCCCCTAATTATTACAGGATTGAATTAATTAATACAGACACGTCTTCGATGAAGATCGCTGAGTTACGTTACGACAGACTAATCTTCCTCGAATCATAGCGGACATTTCTTCGATGATCTTCGGTGAATTAATTGTATGAGTTATCAAATACATTTAAAGGTGTCCGTGATTCCAAAATTCCAAAAAACACGCTTTTGTTTAATATCCACGTTGTTACAGTATAGAATAGCATGCATGGTGGAGTTCGCGGGATTCGAACCCTGGACCTTTAGAGTACTTTGTCAAAGCTCTATCGACTACACTACTAGGTGTTAAAAGCAGATTTAGTCCTTGCGCTCTCGAACTGCCCCACCTATATATTAGTAGCGAGTTTTAACGAAATAAGTTGACACAGCGGTGGATGGGCTGACGCTCCAAACCTAATGATTCCTTTATAAATTCAAAGTTGTTGGTCCTACGTAGTGATGCAACCATTAAAAAAACATTTTTTTTGGTTTAAAACATGGTTTTTATTAAAAAAAATATCGCCAAATAAAAAACAGCCTAAAAAGTGTTTTTTATTGGAAATACTGTTTTATTTTAAAATACACTGTTTTATTTTCTAGAAAACCTTTTTGTTTTAATATTATACAAGAGTAATAAGATTGCTCTATATATATATATTCATAACAATCATTTTCAAAGTGTTTTTAGTCAAAATTTACTAAGTATCTGTGATTGTTTGCACAATAATTTGTTAGTGTACTTTGCCATAATTTCATGATTTTTTTCATCATCATGACAATAGTGATTCATTTTCCTTTAATCTTGGAGTTGGCTTAGAATTAATATATACCTATAAAGTTTCTTCACCAGGAATTAAAGATACTTTTGGATCAATTTCACCAATTGAAGGTCAATTGATGAACATTTAACTAAAGTCTGATTGAATCAAGCTCAAAAGCTGTTGTTGAGGATAATGGATTTAATCTGTTCATAGTTGCAAAGAATGCTAAATCTGTTTTGATAATTTAGAAATCAAAGCACACACAATAAACAGAGAAATAAGTTTAAGCTCACTATCAAAAATTTCACGCTTATATCTTGCAAATATTACTTCAGATTCTAAATCGGTAATGGAAGGGATTCATAAGCAACACGTTTTGCTATCATCAGGAAAAATTTATGTAATGGTGAAATTATAATGATGTCTGCGACACAAAGAAAATTTGTCAGATAACTTGTTATTTGTAGGCAAAATTGTAGTGAGAATTCAAAAGAAACCCTTGTTATTCCTCGTGAAAAGACGCACACAGCTAACTTGCGCTGCAGACTTCAACAAATCAAACCAAGAATTTAGATAAATGGAAGAAACAGATTCACTGAAAGACTTTGTAATAATTGTGAAGTGAAAGTCAGATTACTTAAAACAAAGAGCAGACAGGCAAGAACATAAATGAAACCTCATCTGCGCGAGCAACACACAAATTTGAGTCAAGTTCTTTTGGAGAGACAAGTCTTAACATCCATTTCTTAGAAAAATGCAAATGTTCTCAAACTTCAGAATCAAATACAATCACAAAACATTGATTTAGATGACCTTTAAATGTTACTCCTGATGTGGAAGATTTCGATTAAGAACTTCCATCTCAGATCTTCACTACCATTATATCAGGTACAACAGGTACAAAAGTAGACAGTTGCAGGACTCCAACTCTGAACAAAATCCTGTACCTGTTTCAGTCGATATTCCTAGTGCTTTTAATGATAAAACAGCAGAGCAAAGTAGTATTCTGGCCAGACTCCATAAAATGAGGGAACAAAAAGAAAAATTGTTCCCATCGTCAACAATGCTCAAGGTTGATAACACAGATCAACAATTTTTAGATATCCTTCATAAAATAGCAAATTTGAAGGAGAGAAACATTTTACAAAACAGTTGAATGCGAAAACACTGGCTTGCTACTTGTACTGTACAGGCTGCATACTAGTACTGAACAGTTTCTGTCCCCTTTGTGTTGCTTCTAACCATGTTTTATGATGTTTACAAAGTATTAAGGACATATTTAGTAACTAAAAGGTCATAAAATGATGTGTTTGATCGAAACTATTGAGTTACATGATCAATATGTATTATTTTCAAAGGAAAATTAATGTATTTAAAAAAACACTTTTTCTAAAAAAAAAAACTAATTTCTGTTTTTTATTAAATAAAACATTGTTCCTTCTAAAAGAACATCAAATATAAAAAACTGTTTTTTTTTTGCAACACTAGTCCTACGACACCCAAACTCATATTAATGTATCAAGACGGAAGGGCTGACGCTCCAAACCTGGGTGAAATGAAACATAAATGAGTGATGGAGTTCGCAGGATTCGAACCGAGCCCTTCCACCGCTGTGCCAACTAATTTCGTTAAAACTCGTTACTAATAGGTGGGATACCTATATTTAACACCTATTAGTGAAGTCGATAGAGCTCTGGCACAGTACTCTAAAGGTCCAGGGTTCGAATCCCGCGAACTCCTTAATACATTTATGTTTCATTTCACCCAGGTTTAGAGCGTTATTTTTTTTTTCATAGAAAATTAAATTTAATGATACACTTAGTTATTTTCTCATCATTATTTCTACACTATAGGAAAATAGGAAAAAAAAGTGAAATTGCACCATAGGAGGCAAAATTATAAATAAAATTAACAAACATTTTCTTATTATAGGAATACATTTTTATTAAAATTAATATATATATTAAATTAAATCATTATGTGCAAAGGACTGCTATTTATTCAGGTGATTCTTCATGATTCTTCACTAATGAAGAATAATTTAGTACCCAAAGTAAGTAAAGTATTGAGATAGAATAACGGACAGATGACATTTATTTCTTCTTCTACTCTGACGGCCATAAGATCGAAATACACTCTATTATACAAGTGTTCAACAATTAATAATTACACGCTTTTGTTTAATATCCACATTTTCACTGTTTAAAATAGCAAATCAGCAGGGTATACTCATTACAAAATACTATAAACAGGTAAATTGCACATATATTAACGGACAACAGCAATCACGTACTAAACCTGAATACAATAAATAAATATTTAAAATAGTTATCGATAAGTTAAATGATTTTCTTTTAATGAACTTTTATTTTCTTTCAATTTAATAGGGGTAAATTTTGATAATTTGTATATAGGTAGGTGGACACCGGTGCCATCTGAGTAGCAGAAACAGCACTGAGTGCTGCATTTGCCCACCCCTGGTCTAGATGCATTAATATGTGTCTGGGGTCGTAAGACCAACAACTTTGAAAATATATATATATAATATTACACATATTTTCCATCATAATGACAAAAAAATAATAAAATATTCAATAATATTTTATCACAGGTTATCATAATAAATAAATATCAACGAAATCCTACTTTTCCAAGATGGCTCAGTGGACACGTCGCTGCCTACAATTCTTCATGAGACTACAGTTGCAGGTTCGAGTCCCGGACACACCACTTCATTTTTTTCTCCATTTATTTCCATTTAATATGTATATAAAAATATGTAACTTTAAACTAATCGATATAAAGCCAAACGTACGTATACCCTATGCCTATATGATATAAAGTAAAACATAAAACAAAATTGTGAATTCCTCTCAAAAGATAATTTTGATTTTATTTAACCCTATAAATTGTATAAATTTGCTTAAAATCATGCTTGAATCGCCAATAATATTGAGGTGATTATGTGAATTGTTTTCTTATGAATCTTCCATGAAACGGCTTAAAATCTCTCTTGAATCATCGTTGATTTAAGGACGGTTACAGTCGGTTATGTATGTGCTTCTTCGATGAATCGACGATCATCCTGCCTTATTCTATACAAAAAAATCTTGGATAAAACGGACACTTCTTCGAATATTTATCGATGATTCATTGTTAATACGGTGATACATGTTTAGGTACTTTTCCAAAAATTGGCTATAAATCGGCCTTAAAGATCAACTGGGATATAACTACTCATTTTATAAAATATTGACAATATGGAGAAATGTATTTGAGTACAAAAAGGAAATGAAAATAAATTTTGTTTAGCAACTCCTTTTAAAGAATAAAAAAGTTTATGTTAGAATAAATGGCTTAAATATTTTTTATTTAATAAATACTACTAAATATTTATTTTTTAATAAATCCTACTCATTTTATTTAGAAACTTTTAATATGGGACTAAGAACAAGCATTTATATGGCATTAAAACCAGACAATTAATTATCGTTGAATTTATAGTTACTAAGAAATTTGACCAATTTTAAAAACTTATTTAAAACAGGATGTTCAATAAACTTAAAATTTTTTAGTAAACCTTAGTCTGCTAAAAAGTTGTCATATTTTCGGCGAATGCGTCGTGCGGCGAATGTTTTTCGGCGAATGTGTTTTCGGCAAAAGTGTTTTCGACGAATGTGTTTTCGGCGAATTGACCTAGAACCGGTAAAATGACGGTGGCTGCTACATGATACGATATATAATTGTTTGTTTCAAGTGGCAGTGTAAAAAAATCAGCAATTATTATAAATACAATATTTTTAAAGTTCTATTACATATTTTTATATACTTTCCTTGATGTATAAATTGGTACTGTACGTAGGGAGAAGGTTAAAAGACACAACCTTCTAAGATGAAGTTTAATACAATACTGACCGTGCTGGTATCCAAACAACATACAAACATATGAACGTAACAGAAAAACATATGAATATATAAACAAAGTATGTACGTAACTAAAGTTATTAAACTATAATACAGTACATGGGAGATATAACATATATTTGGCTACAGCTGTGGATAGAAATACAGGTGTCCCTATTCTTTCTCCCTCAGTGTGTACCTCTGTCAGTGATGCACCAAATATGAGGTGTGATGTGTCGGTGATATAGGTACCATTACATGTTGAGTTTCTTTCGTTTCGAATTATATATTAGAATGAATAAGAATGTTTACATTTATTGTGAAAGATCAGATAGATACAACTAGTTCAATATTATGAATGACTTACAAAGTCTCAACCAGATGCAAACTTTCAACTCTTGAAAACAGCTGGTAAAACTCACCCCAAAACTGTGGAAGAATCAATATTGAAGGGAGAAATTTTCTGTGAAATTTTGATTAAGAAGAATGGAATATTCTTAAGTTGTGCTATGCTAGTGATGGTTAGGGCCTTGCCAGTCGTTAATGTAATTAACGTTCAATATTAATACTTTGATTTATAGGTTCTCAAGTTTGAAACATGGATTACCAATTTCCCATTTCTGTAAAAGTTATTAACCGGTTGCAAAGGATAATTCTTATGATAGGGTTACTGCTGGCGTTGAGATGGATGATTGGCCGTTTGATAACCAACCTGTGAGTATTTTACGTCTTACATAAACAATATTTAACAATTATAACAATTATTTTCTCTGCTTATCCATAATTCTCCCAGGATATTTTTCACAATTTTTTTTTTTTGCCGATTTGAAAAACATTAAAGAAAATTGGAATAAATTTCATATTTAATTCGAAAATTATAGCATATGACCATATGGTCAAACTATGAGGAAACGAATACAAAATCTTCGAAAATCTACAATTTGATAGAAGATTGTTTCATTGAATCTATGTTAATAAATTTTATATATAATGGAAATATACATGAAGTATATTTCCAATAATAAATTTTATATATAATGGAATTATACATGAAGTATATTTTAATAAAAGTGTTTACTCCACTTTATATTACATTAATATAAATTTGCTGAGGTGAGGAATAAAATGAGACAAATATAATCCTACATTGCTACATCCCTTTCTGTACGTGCTGACACTAAATAGTATCAGTAAAGTTATGTCACAAATGTTATGTTTTGCAATCCATTAGAATTGCCATAATGTTTTGAACTTTGTATCAAATCTTAATTCTATGCAAATTTACGAAGGTACAGTCTTAAAATATAAACGACCAATATCGACACATACGAAAATCAAAGCTAAAAATAAGACTGTATTATTGTGTAAGTCTGTTAATAAAATGTGTCTTCTATTGATAAATGGTTTGTTTTATCAAAATTATAATTTAATAGACCAAAATACTATTATTTTATTCGACGGAGAATAGTCCAGGCGGGGAAAAGTCCGGCGGGGAATAGTTCTGGCGGAGAAAAGTCCTGGCTGGGAAAAGTCGGGCGGGAATGATCCAGCGGGGAAAAGTCCGGCGGGGAATGATCCGCTGGGGAAAAGTCCTAGTGCCAAATAATCATCTTCACATAAAATTATACAATGTCTTAGTTTTCGATTCTACTGTTTGACAAAAATGCAATTTTCCAACAAGTTGGATCACTTCAAACTCTCAATTTGAGTGTTTGACAAAACTGAAATTGAATGGTTTTTATTCAGATTGATAGTGTTTACACAAAAAATATTCAAATTTCTAGAGATTTTAGAACCAATCGTTTAGAATTTCTTGACTATATAGGAAAAAAATGTACTTTACAAGGTACTTTTTACTTGGAAAGTAACAAGTAGTACTTGTAAAAAGTACTTCAAAGTAATTATTCAAAGTACTTTTTAGAAAGTATTTCAAGTAGTACTTGAAGTACTTACTTGTTACTTAGTACTTTAACTTGGTACTTGGGAAGTACAATTTCGCCCATCTCTGGAAATAGAAAGTATAGAAAATTCGATCGAATTTATAATAATGGAGAATTGGTCAAATAGAAAATTATTGATCGAATGAAGAAACCTTTCTTAAAAATAACATGCATTGCATTTGTTATACATTACTTGAATTATGTATTTTGTTTGTCGGGACCCAACACAATTGGGTCCCGACAATTGGACTCACCGAAAATTGTGCCGAAGACAATTATTGTATTCTTATCATTGGGGCCCAATTGTTTTGGGCTCAATTGTAGGTGGCCATATTGTCTTTATCGAACCAGGCTAGAGAGGAATGGCCTTACTCCCCCCTCCCCCCCCCCCTCCCTATTTAAACTTTTAAATATGTACTATGTCCTTCTGTACTTTGACTTTCTATACGTACTTTGTCTACAATAGCCGAACTATCCAACAAAGACACCAGCACAATCATTAGACATTGTGGAGCTATTGTGTTTTAATTGCTATTATTTATATTTTATTAACAGTTTTAACCACATATAATTAAATAAACTTAATAGGCTGGGGAATGAAAGCGTTGTAGGCCTCAATTTTATTACAGGTCCTCGCGTGACAAGATCTCCGGATAAAGTGTGGATCTCTTTCCGGTTGACGGCTCATTCAAACTCAAGCTTGAATGACGTCATGAAAATTTATTTAGCACGATTAACATTTAATGAATCTAATACATTAGTTTTAAGTACTTAAAGTCTTAAACTAACAAAAGTAATTATTCAATTGATATAGAGTATCTATGAAAAAGTAAAAGTTTTAAATTCTAGATTCAAATATTGTCTGGAATATCTTCTAGAATCTCTAGAATGATGCAATCGGAATGACAATTGCATCAGCATAATTGAATATTTGAAATAAAATAGAATATGAATATAAAATAGTATAAATAAATTATATTTTTACTTAGATTAAAATTAAATAGCATATCAATTAGCAACACACAAAACGAACAGAAAAATACAAAGAAACATAAAGAAACTACGCACGACACCCAAAACACTCACAACTGAACAAGTAATAGCAGCTAAAAAGTAATCCAAAAACAATAACTCCACAGGACCAGACAATACAAACATTAAGACACCTAAAACACCTAGGACAAACCGCCATCATACTACTCAGAAAAATATACAACAAGATACTAAGCACCTAACTCTCAAAAATAGACACCACAGAATTAACACTCCCTAACAGCACCAGACGACCACTTGCACAGCTCCGCACAAACAAGTCACCTTTCCTTAGATCATATCTCCGCGGCTCCGCCACATAGACCCAATAACCCACAAATCCCCAAACTGTCCATTATGCCACATCGCAAACCACGAGTACCCAAGAGTGGCGACCTCACTGGTCCCGTCCGACCTTCGCGGTGACGAAGCTGCTCGCCCAGTTGACCCACGCGACGGGAGCAGGGGTCAGGCACCCGTGCGAAGGTCTGGCTCCCATTTGTCGTGAGACAGGCAGGGTCACGAAGAAGAAGAAAGCCAAAATTGAAAAAATGTCTAAAAAATTTATTCACATGAAACACACCTACAGGTTAAACGCCTACTGTGTAAATTTTACACATTGCTTGTCGGTGGCGCATACAGTGGTGGGTGAAAGGTGGAGGGGTGTCTAGTAACGCATTCTCCCTTCCACACAGTTGGTGTGTGAGTTGATTGGGGTAAAGCCAACCACCCTGGCACTCTAGGCTTCAATAAGAAATTCATGCCGCACTGACTTTGAAACGAGGAGGATATATCGCTTGTCTAAGTGACATCCTTCTAAAATCTAGAGCGAGATGACCTATTGGTATGATAATAATGATAATATTTATTGGGGGAAAAAGTATACAAATATACTTGTAACTCAAGCCCCTATATAAGTAAAGAAAAAACCTATTTGTAGAGATGTTTCAGTATCTCCAGAGAACTTATGTTTTGGGATGACTGAAGCTCTATACCCCTTTTATTTTTGTAGAGAGACGTGGCAAGAGTCGTTTGTAAGGAGAAAGAGGTTGTCAGTAAAATAACATTTTGCAATTTTTAGACATCTGAATTAGAAAAATAGGTAAAAGTATTTGAAAAATATGCTGAAAATAAGGGGGTTTCAATTTTTTTCGAAATATAACTTCTAAAATAAATTTTCAATTTCTAATATCTCGATGTTATATTACCCTTACTCTTCCAAAGGAAACCTATCTTGTCCCTCTTAGACCTAAGTGTAATTTTGAAACTGATATAAAACATTGAAGTTACCTCAAATATACACGTTTTCTTTAAAAAAAACTTGTTTTCAGTTGTCTGTAGCCAAATTTTAGCGGGAACATATTTTTTTGTTAATATGATTAACATTTAATATAACTATCAGCTTAGTATTGGAGGTTTTTAATAAATTTAGTGCATTTAACTAAGTAATTTTAGTTTATGCATTCGTTACTCATAGCAATGCATATGTAATTTTGAATGCATTGCCCATTCAGACTTCAAGCCCTTCAAACATGTAATCAACTACATAAAATAAATGGTATTTCTTCAGCACATACAATATAATTAATCGCATTGTTTTCCCTTGTGTAGGTACGTAGAAGATGGCAAGGTTTTCACTAAACAATACAAAGTTTTCTCCATACCAGAAGAAAAAGGTAATGTGCCATGATAAATGTATGATCAACAGATAGAGTCTGTTATAGTAATCGAATGTCATATTATGTATTTTGTTTATAACCAAATTATAAAAATTCACAAATTTAGAATTTTTTATGATTTTTCTTCAGATATTCGCTCCATTTATGACGATGAGGAGAAACAAGTGAGGCCTCTGAAGCGCATTCTACTTCGCACAAGGGTGAGAAAAATTGAAATAAATACAAATATTTTAATTTTAAACGTAAAATCGCAACTCAATATTATTTCACCTTTTTCTGAGTACCTATTAGTTTCAAAATGGTTATTGACATTGCATTGAATCATAAATATAAATATATAATCGTTGAAAACAAGAGATTGGGAAGGATGGGGTGAGATGAATTTCAAGTCAGATCATTCAATTGAATCTCAGTCATCAGTTTTCTAAAATAAAATTAAAAGTTGCAGCATTCAAATAAATCAATACAGTGTAGTCACTGTATTACTTTAATTATTGTGTACCGAATATCTTCGCATAGATACCTTTAAATAAATACTAAGTGTAAATTAAAGTGTACTTTGAATTTCACGCAGTTACTTGTACCAGAGCAATTTCATCGAAACTATGTGAGAATTGTGGCTAAATTAAAAATGAATTTAAATAGAACTGTTACTTCATAATATGAAGAACTGCATCTACAGAAAAACATGTTCCTGAATATTGTGAGAGTATATACAATTTCTTTTTAAAATTTATTCATCGAAGTCAAAAGGTCAAAATTAGGTACCTCAGTAACCTAATTTTATTGATTCCTCTGCGATTTATAAACCAAAATTACCAAAATATTCATGTTATTTATTTTCACCGATACAACTCGAATATTCTTTTCAGTATCTGGAAAACTGGCAGACTTTCTTCGGTTTAGGTCAAGAAGCTTTTAGCAACAGGGCTTGTGAGGTAGACTCCTGTTATTTGACTACCAATATAACGGAATTCGAAGCCAGTAAGTGGGATGCAGTGATATACGACGGGTTGCGGGAGAATACCGTAGAACTCTTACGGGGAAAGAGGTAAAAATCTAAAGTATTTTGAACATATTTTATTCGTGAAACTGTACATCTGTTACTGCTTCATACGAACATCTTAATTTTGACGATACTACAGAATCTCGCTTTATGCAACAGAAATCCGAAAACATACTTCGTCTACTATTCTACTGAACGTCCAATTGCCAGTGACATGAGGAACCTCAACGAGCAAAAACTAAATAGTGTTTTCAACATCACAATGACATACAGAAGAGATTCTGATATTGTTGTACCGTAAGTCAAACCTGTGTCGGAGTTACATAGATTTTTTTATCAGTTTTATGGCAAGCTTAATCTTCACTCTTGGCGTTGTTTTTGCTGTAAATTCATCGCCGGTAAATTCATTGCTGTTAATTCATTGCATGGTAAATTCATCGTATGGTAAATTCACTGCATGGTAAATTCATTGCATGGTAAATTCATCGCCGGTAAATTCATCGCAGTAAATTCATCGCACGGTAAATTCATCGCATAGTAAATTCATCGCATGGTGAATTCATCGCATGGAAAAATAAACGGAGGGTAAATTCATCGCCTAGTACAATAAATAATTAAATTGAAAAACTTATATAAACTCTTTGTAAATAATTGCGCCGACCTTACTTTATTTTTTGCTTGATTAGGGTAACTTATTTGTACAGCGTGGCACAAAAAAAGAGGGATGAAAGTAAACGTTTATAACTCAAAAAGTAGTACACTTAGAGAGATGAAATGAAAACCACAAGATAGAACATATTTTCATGATTTATCTCGTTTACAACAATTACTCAAAATAACATCCCTGCCGCTCAATTCACAAATTTATATGTTTCTCAAAATTCGCTATCGTCGCACCAAGGATATCATGATTCCTTGATTAAATAACTTCTTGGATACGTGACAGTATTCTTGTTGTTTGCAATAGTATCTGGCTTTGTTCAGTAAACATTCTCCTTTATATACCCTCAAAAAATAATGTGACTGGCAAAGGGAAATCCATACGTTGAGGGATGATGTGGGTTCCAAATCAATTTGTTAGTCAATTTTGTGCTCGCAATGAGATGCGTGATGTTGCTCCGTTTTGTTGACATCAACGGTCAGGGTGAATGTTGCCTGTCAACATGATGTTTAACATTTCAATATACGTAGAAGGTGTTACTGTGCTTGCATTTCTGTCATGATCTTGAAAAAAATATGGGCCATTAACTCGGCTAGAACTAATGCTGCACCAGACGATTACCTAATCCTTTGACAAAATTGCAATCTTCTTTATCATTATTTGAGAGCTGTATAGATTTCATTCAAATGAAGATCATACTTTAACAGTTGTTGAATGCTTTCTCGATTTATTTCCAGTTCTGCTTCCATCTATCTTTCACCTTGTGACGATTCTTGAATCCTTGCACTAACTTGCAATATTTTCTTCAGTTCTTGCATTCTGATTACGACCAAAAGTTCCCTTATTTTGGTTCAGTAAACTCCCTTTACTATATCCACTCTTCTATGGTTTATATTTTCTCTGAATTTGTTTGTAAAAAACTCTTCTGACTATAGTTCGAAATCCTATCAATATAAACTGTTCGATAATGGAGATGCGTTGCTCATTAGTTTTCTGTATGTGGTGAATTACTGTTTTTGTAAATTGTATTTTAATTCCCGGTATAAATGCAAAATGTAACTAAATATGATATCAAATAAATCTTGAAAATATACTCTATCATGTGGTTTCATTTCATCTTTCTAAGTGTACTACTTTTTGAGTTATAACCGTTTACTTTCATCCCTCTTTTTTTGTGTCACGCTGTACGAATCTGTGCTGTTAGTTCATTTTAAATGATTGGATTCTTAGTAATAAAATGTAATATTATTTTCACATATATATCATACAATTATTATAAAATATTTACCATGTGGGTATACTTGCATTAATATATTATTGTATAATCATGTAATAATTGTCAATGTCACATGCATCCCCTTCATAAAATAATGTATGTGATGTCTCTAGGGCTTCCTCACCATTTTTGGAACAGATTGGCTGGAATAGCTGGACCATCAAACAATATCAGCTGCAAAAGTTCGTTGATCACATACCAGCCGTAATCCGTCACATAAAGAGGAACAAGAAAGTATATCGCAAACCTGGTGAATTTACATTACATGGATGTCTAACGTAAATGGTGTGACTTGACAGGAAACTTCCAATAATTTTACTTTTAAAAGGCCGATGTAAAGTCAAGTCCAGTGAAGACATGGTACCCTGGTAAAGCAACAGCAATTCCTTGTGTCTTCTCAAGATGGTTTACAATGTTGGTCACTTTGATGTACCTCTGATCGTTGCTCATCTCACAGTTCATGATTATCTTGGATGCTGACCGAACATCTGGTTGTTGCTGCCCTAGTGCACATATATATGACGAGGAATTTAGAGGAAACCATTTTCATTTTAATCCAAAGTGAAGAACAATCAAAAAAAAATTCGTTACAGTGACATGCTGCCTATCATGATTTGGGTATTCACCACTATCGGATGCCTTTCCCTTCTAAAGTTTGCAGTAATGGTTTTTTCTGCACTTATTCAAAAGGAACATCGGTAGCTCATAGTTAAAAACACCATTCGCAAGAAGCTTTTGTCCTCTATGCCTGATAATTTGTTTTGCTTCAGTTTTTTGTGTAGGATTTCTTTTCAACTCCATCATCCCACTGTCCTTTATAAAATTTTACGTACAAATTTACCTACTTCTTCTACCGAAACATACAGTTGACAGTACTGTACGATCATTGCAACAAGTGATGCATCTGCATTTGTTTGTGAGAGAACAGAATGAGAACACACACACAAAGCACGAGGGGAAATCATTATCCAAGATAACTTCTCCACGATAAACTCTACAAATTTGATTGGTCTACCTTTGTATATAATCTATCAGAGTGTGTCAAGTATGGTAGATACTGGTGATAGGAAAATAGAAAATATGGCGAAGGTCAACTGTAGTTTTTTTTTCTTCAACGACAACCATTATATAGATGAACAGATCTCTTGATGCTTTCAGCAGAGTTCTTTGTCCTTTCAGATACTGGGGCTTGTGGCTTCTTCTTGATGTTATTAGCTGCAAAGTTTGGAACAGGAATGTAATTTACTGTTTTTACTCATTGCCTATGAAATTGATTCTTTGATGGGATATGATTCTGTAGCCTTCGTAGCCACGTGCTCTGTTACGACGTAGACCAAAGAGTTCACAGTTTCCCCTTTAAAAGGGTTGCAGTTTAATCGAGTTTTTCCATTGATGCAATAAGAACACTTTACTATTCTGTTTTCTTATTCTATTTTTTCGACACTTAACAGCCACAGATTCTCCTCAGTACAAGCCTAGTATTGTTCTAAGTTCCGAACTTCCGTGACAACCATAGCTCTTCGGGCCATAGCAATTACTTTCAAAATTGTTGCAAGAGTTTGTTATTGGTAATTCCGCTATCAATGATGTTAGGAAACTGGCCTTGCGGAAAGCAATATTTCATTTTGTGCTGGAGTCTCCTGGACTATAGACAGAGAAGTTGGTAAGACCCTTGATATTATTAAATGTGTTCCAGAGAGGGAACGCCTTCTGCATCTTCTTAGCTGCGAATTATATTTTTAACTGAGTTGGATTCACCCTTTCAGAGAACTTAATCCTTCACTCGTATTTGCTGAAGGAATATTTTCTTCTGTACAGATTTTATTCTTGTTGGAAAAATGGAAAAATAAATAGACTGAAATGGAAGCAGTAAACAATAATCAAAATGGCATTAATCTAAAACTAACCTCTTTTCTCTTTCTATTCGTCCGTTTTTTTCAGATACTTCACAGTAGAGCGCCAACCTAGGAATCCCAAAGTTGACCTAGGAGTCAACTTTGCCAAGGATAAGACAGCCCTCGCAGCTCAGTTTGTAAGTCACTGTGGAGCCATTAATGATAGAGACAAGTAAGTACGAAGATTTACTTAATTTAAGATTCTGAAATAATACTTTGAATTAAGTTCGGTAAATTCATCGAAACAATTTTGATTGAATGGCATAACTGTAATTTAAAGATATTTGAAACAACGATTTTTTTTGTATAATATAAATGAGTACAAAAATCGTTTAGTACAACTTGAAATTATACATTCGATTACATTGCAACGAATTGCCATCCAGCCACCTTTTTATTTTTAACAGCTTGACGACATCCATTCAAAAGTACATCCCTGTCGACGTATATGGAAAATGTGGTCCATTCGTCTGCAAGAGGGAGAATGGCGTTGACTGCGACATAATGATTGGCGAAAAGTACAAATTCTATTTCTCCTTCGAGAACACCCTCTGCATTGACTACATCACTGAGAAACTAACAAGAGCCTATTTGTGAGTATAGGAGCAAATTGTTTCCAATTGTGTGATCATAGATCGCCTGAAAATCATATAATATGTACATCATTCGGTCGGCAGATCAAGATGCTCTTAAGCAAGTAAATTCCCACATTTCAACTTACAATCAATGTTATGCACATTGAAGTAATTTTAGCATATCCATACATTGCATATAACTTTCGTCTTCTGTTAATCAATCCAAGTTCAAAAACGGTGAACAATAGCATGACTATCATTTTTACTTAGGCTAATTATCTAAATCAAAGCAAATATTCATCTAATGAACAAAAATCAACCGTAGTATTATGGAAAATAAATCTTCGTGTGCCTTTGATTCATGATCTCCTTGTTCTCAGATATTCAGTTGTACCAGTGGTTTATGGCTTGAGCTACGAGACGATGCACTTACCGCCTCATTCCTTCATAGACGTTATGGACTTCGCCTCTATCAAAGAATTGGCTGACTACCTACTCTACCTAGACAGAAATGATACAGCTTACAATGAATATTTTGCGTGAGCACATATTATTATAAGTTCTTTGATGAGTATTCTGACAGAATTTTTTGTGTTCGTATTAAGAATTATATTTCACTATGTTAGTTCGAGTAGTTACACGAGTTTTTGGTTAATAATAAAAGTTGTAGGTAAATAATGAGATACGATTTTTTCCATCTTGTATGCATTACCCCTATCCTAACTCTATGGTTTCCTTCAGATGGAAGCCATACTATAAAATCACCTCAAGCCGCAGGCACCAATACATTTGCAAGTTGTGTGAGTTCCTGCACCGTGCTGATGATTTTGAAAATAATCCTTCCCTCTATAGAGATGATTTCTTCCAAAATAAAGAAGTTATTGTACCTGAACCCAAGAGTAAATCCAAAATAAGAATGCCACAGGCCAAACTTGTGCACAAAAATGTTGTCCACAAAGGTAACAGGAAGGAGTACAAGAACATCACGGAGTGGAACAAGGAGGATGTTTGCATCCAGCCAAACGAAGACACTAATTTTAGAAAATTTGTTTATAATTCATAGAGCCCGGACTTTTAGGACCTATGAAAAAGGCATTTTAGGACCTTAAAAAAGGCATTTAAGGACCTCAAAAAGGCAGTTTAGGACCTAAAAAAGGCATTTAGGACCTATAAAGTAATTTTAAGACCTAAAAGGGCATTTTAGGACTTATACATACACTCTTAGGATTAATATACAGGTATTTACAATGAATAAATTAGCATTTTGGAATATAAAATCAACAGTTTTTAGGAACAATTCATTCCTTAAAGTTCAATGAATCTAGGTTATAGTATATATATTCAAATTTAACCTGAAGTTTTATGAAAAAAAGGTCAGGTAAATTGAAATTCATGAAATGTAACTAATTCCAATATTCAATTCGAAATTTGTATTTACACCTAGCCCTCGTATAGTAGACAAACCATATATTAGATTATAACAAATTAGGATATTCTGACACTGTTGTACAGGAAAAACCTCTTACAAGACAAAACACAATTTTTGTCGCCCTACAGTTTTTCTATTGTAAATATTACAAATATTACTAGGTTCTACATATATCTCTCTTTGAATAGTATATTATATTGATTTCTTGCAATTTTTTTTTTATTAATGGCAGAGTTTATGCCAAAAAATTGATGAGAAGAGTTACAGAAAATTAGATACAGTAGTGACTTTTTCTATTTCTTTAAGTAATGGAATTGAAGTTTATTTCAGACAGATTTTGATTGAATTATAACGTTCTATAAATTTGCCAATATATCCCATCAACTTTACAGACTTACCAAATTATTAAAAAGTATAAAAAGCCCAAAATAAGACTTTTCATCATATAAGAAATTTATGATATTTTAGGACTTTATTGCATTTTAAGGACTTTATGGCATTTTAGGACTGTGTGGCATTTATTGACTTTATGGCATTTTATGGCTTTTATGGCATTTTAGGACTTTATGGCATTTGTCCGGGCTCTATTTAAATAATTAATAACATGATATTCTGTGATCTATAATTTGTCACTGATACTTCAATTAACTAATTAAAGTTATTGGATAGAAGAAAGGAACATAGGCAAGACATGTCGAACAGACCCGAAGTAAGGATACCTACTCTTCATTTTTCTCTCTCTGTTCTTCGCTCTGGCTGTTGCCTCGCTCTCTTTGTGAGAGTGTATATGTGTTATTTGCACATACACACCCCGCCACACAACGTTTTACCGTTTTCGGATCATTGGGAAATGAAAAATGGCTGTTTCATTTCCCCAATATATACATCATGTATATAGTACTCTGTATTTTTCTTATAATTCTATACATTTGTCTTGTTGTTTCTTCTTGTGTGAGAACTTTTTTTTGTCCAAATATACATGTATATAATATTAGTGTGTGCTTTACATTTTTATAATTGTATATATTTGTCTTGCTGTTTCCCCCTGTGTGAGGAGTTTGCTTGTCCCAATATACATTTACGTACTCTGTGTTTTACAATTTTATAATTGCATCATTTTTCTTGTTTCTCCTTGTGAGAACTTTTGCTTGTTGTTTTTATTACGATCTTAAGTTCCTCCTTCGGAAGAACATTTGTTGCTTTTTTCGAGTTTTTAAGTTTTTTCGAATTGTTTTTTTTTTCCTTTTTGAGTTTCTTCGAAATTTTCGATTTTTTTAAATAAATTTTTCAGTTAGACCAAAAGAGTGGTAAAATAAAAATGAAATTTCTGGGGCCCATTCATCGAATTCAGCCAGTACGTTTTTTTTTAATTTGCGGTGCACCATCTTAAATGTACCCACCTCGAGCTGTGCAAAAAAAGCTAAGAAATCGTACGGTCCGATTTTGAGAAAAAGTGAAAAAAATTGATCGGCAATATTTGTCAAAAATAAAAACTTATCGCCATTCAATCTCGGGTTGACGGGTCCCTGATGAATTTTTGAAAATTGAGATTCATACGATTCTTGCCAAGATCGATGCGAATTGGAATTTTTTTCAGAATTGAAATCGGACGAATTTCAGGACCTCCGCAGGTCGGGATAAGGCGTCCCCAACGTAGATAGCCCAATATCTCCAGGCCGAGAAGTCGCATTAAAAAAACGGAAAACTTGTGCGTGATGGTGCACGGACAACTCGTACCCGGACAACTCATACCCGGACAACTGGTATACAGGACAACTGGTATACAGGACAACTCGTACCCGGACAACTGGTACCCGATTTCCATTATTTCGTGTTAAATATACCTAATTATAATAACTGAATAAAATACAAGACCGATATTCAAAATTTAGTTAAATGTACATAATTATAAATTAAATAACGTATGCGTGTAGGTGCCTAAAATACAATTGAAATTAGCACTGTTGGCTCTAATATATTTTTCGCATATCATGAAATGGAAGACTCTTGAAGTGAGATCATACGAATTTTGTAATGTAGTCTATATTGTAGTCACTATAAAAGTTCCTATTTTATCCTCATTTGAATTGTCAGTTTATGTATGTTTCATTGCAATAAAAAAAAATTGGTTATTTTATTATGCCTTTAATTTTTATTATAATTATGTACATTTAACTAAATTTTGAAAATCGGACTTGTATTTTATTCAGTTATTATAATTAGGTACATTTAACACGAAATTATGAAAATCGGGTACCAGTTGTCCGGGTACGAGTTGTCCTGTATACCAGTTGTCCGGGTACGAGTTGTCCTGTATACCAGTTGTCCGGGTACGAGTTGTCCGGGTACGAGTTGTCCGGGTACCAGTTGTCCTAGAGCCGTGCGTGATCATGAGCCTCATACATTGATATATGATGCGCTTCAAGAAAAAAATCATGGCCATATTACCGATTTAAGAAAATTTGGATCGCGGAGGATCAAGCTTGAGGAAAAAATGATTGTTACCACTCTGTTCGGGTTGGTCTCAGGACCCCAGAGAGAAATTCAAATCGAGCCCAATTTCGATAAAAAATGTCCATTGAATGGTCCAGGCAAGGTTGGATTTTCAAGGGCCCATAGCACCCGAAATAACCTTACGATCTTCCAGAATTTAAAACACGGTGCGCACGACGGTCCCAAGTACCTACGACATACTAAAAGCAATAAAAAATCTAACTGTTGATTTTCGAGAAAATGTGAAAAAAGTGAAATTTTTTGCTTCGTCCACATGAGGTAGACCTGGGGGCTGGAATTTGGGTCAAATCCAAAAAAAAAAATTAAATTAAAATATATTCTCTTGCGAAGCTATACACATAATCATAAGATTTTTTTTAACCACCTCTTGCCGATTTGGATCGAGGCATAATCCCTCGGGGCCGACGAAATCGATCCAAACCAGTACCAATCGCTAGTCCAGAGGACCTAGTTTTCTAAACACTCTTTGTTTTTTCCGTACGTGCCCCAGGGGGCTCTCAGTAATTTTTCCATATAGTCCGATCCACAGATCCCAAGAGAAGTTTTAGTAATAGCATTAATTTCTTTGCAGAAATTCGTTATAGTTTTAGTGGTCACCTAAGCTCCTCCAGAACTCGGGCGACTATGTGGAATGTCCTCAACAAGGGGATGGGGCTTGGGAATACTGGACCCAACAAACACCCAATTTTAGAAACTGTGCTAGTTACTATCGCGAAAAAGTGTATCCGTCTGCTGTAGTATCTATTTTTGATCGCTCTTATTTATTGCAAATGGCATTTTAATGAGTATTACTCCGCGTTCAAAAATTCCCCACGAAGAAGGAGCCTATTGCTGGGGTAATTCGGTGAAATGAGGGATAATGAAGGAGGGACGGGGGTGATTTATACTGATTTCTGACAAGAGGTTGGATATTATTTTTGTATTGTTTAAATTAAAGTATAAATATATAGTTACATTTGTATCATCCATGTATTGTTTTTTTTTTTGTAATGAATACATTTAATTTTTATAATTTGTAATGAATGAATATAATTTTGAAAATTTTAATTCAATTAACCTTGGTATATATTTCATACGATTTACTTCTATATGTTCTTATGCAATTTACTTTCGACCAATTTTCGTTCTTATATTGAAACTAATATTTATTCGAATTTGAAGTATAAGTGGATTTCTAGCTTTAGCTTTGTCATATATCATTGATTCAACAAATATTATATATAATAACCATTCAGACAAGAACATTAAACTAATCCTCTTCAGATATGGTTTTATATAACTTCGCTTCTTTTACATCTTTAAATTATTTGTTCAGTATAGACATTTTCTATACACATTTTCTCGGCTATTATCCAAAGCAATTCGGCCCTAAAACGCTTTTTTTTCTTCTTTATCGATCTCCTTTATACTTAAGAGTCTATTTTAATTCATTCAAAATATGGTCAAAATGTGGAAGTTATTAAAATTAGTCTAAATGGAATTAGGAAGAATTTCAATAATTTATCCTGTTTCAATTTAATGACAACTGTCATTGAATTAAAGGTAAATTGTTTTTCTACTTTTCATTACTATTTATAAAATAAGTAAACACCGATACTGTTTATCTTTTTGAACAATTATTTTAGGTTATTGAATAAAATAAAACTATTACCAAGTTGTAGCTTAATCTATTAGTTTAGAGATTTTAAATGCAGTAATTTGACTTTTTTTTTTTTTTTATTTCATCAGATGATTTAATTGTTGGTACAGGCAGGCCTCGCTTTAAGTACACCTCACTGTAATAAAAGTAGTAATTATTTCGAGTCATGTCTCGAAATGAGTACAGTTCGTGAACATAGAAAACTGAAACAATTTTTTTGTGATTATTTCACGGTAAATTCAAGATATCCCATTTAAGGGTAAGTTTTGTGTTATCGCACAGTTCCATATTTTTGAACACGTGAAAATCTCTATATAGCAATCATTATTCAACTTTTAGTTCAATTGGTACGAATATTCCCAGTGAAAACTTCAATAAGATCAAAATGTCACTGAAGTTGTTCTATTTCCAAATAGTTTCCAAGGAAGTAGTGTAAGCACCCTGTATTAAAATTTCTACCATTATAATTTTTTTCCTTTTATTCACTGCCTTTTAATAAGTAAAATCACAGAGTTAGCTCTAAGAATAACCTTCGCCCAATGACAAAAATAATCACCCTCATGATACCAATTTGAATAGAAGTTGAATAATAATAATTATTATTATATTTTCTTTTCGGACGTGTCCGAAAATATGGAACGCACCAATAACTTGAAACCTATTACCATTCTTCCAAAAAATATTTCCTAGAGCATAAAATTGCTGTTTGTTAAATGTAACACAATAATTATAGAAATCTAAGTATCTATAAATTACTCACCTATACTGAGTGAGAGTTAAGCTATGGTTGAATTTTAAAACCTTTAATAAATTCACATCTTTAAATTTTCATCACAGTCACAAACACTGAAAAACTGTTTATTATTAGGCTTATATAGTACTCTAAATCTAAAACAAATTTGTTTCCATTATAAGTAATAGAAATTGAGATATACAGTTTGGGCCACAAAAATGTTTCCGCTTTTTCAAATCTTGTAAATCGTTAATCAATAAATGAAAAAACTGTATCTTGGTCTCTTTTTCTCTGCCTCTCATTGTACTATTAACGAGTAAAAACAATATTGAACTGATGGACATAGTTTAAGAACTGGCAAGCGAAGAGTGAGGGTGATTATTTTTGTCATTGCGCGAAGGTCCTTCTTAGAGCTAACTCTGTGATTTTACTTACTAAAAGGCAGTGAATAAAAGTAAAAAATTATAATGGTAGACATTTTAATACAGGGTGCTTACACTACTTCCTTGGAAACTATTTGGAAATATAACAACTTCAGTGACATTTTGATCTTATTGAAGTTTTTACTGGGAATATTCGTTTTTCGCTTGTTCATTGCATGGTTGAGGCCCGCTTCACGCTTGCATTTTCAACAGCGTGTAAAAAAAAGCTCTTTTTAAAATGGGTTCATACTAGCGTTTTTTCATCGCTGAGGTAAAAATTTAATGTGATTTTTCCATCAACAATAAAAAAAATGCAGGTGTAAACATATTTTAAGAAGAGCTTTTTATCCACTGTGTTAAAAATGCATGTGTGAAACGGGCCTTAACCATGCAATTAACAAGCGAAGAACGAATATTATCAGTGAAAACTTCAATAAGATCAAAATATCATTGAAGTCGTTCTATTTCCAAATAGTTTCCATGGATGTAGTGTAAGCACCCTGTATTAAAATTTCTACCATTATAATTTTTTTCCTTTTATTCACTGCCTTTTAATAAGTAAAATCACAGAGTTAGCTCTAAGAATAACCTTCGCCCAATGACAAAAATAATCACCCTCATGATACCAATTTGAATAGAAGTTGAATAATAATAATTATTATTATATTTTCTTTTCGGACGTGTCCGAAAATATGGAACGCACCAATAACTTGAAACCTATTACCATTCTTCCAAAAAATATTTCCTAGAGCATAAAATTGCTGTTTGTTAAATGTAACACAATAATTATAGAAATCTAAGTATCTATAAATTACTCACCTATACTGAGTGAGAGTTAAGCTATGGTTGAATTTTAAAACCTTTAATAAATTCACATCTTTAAATTTTCATCACAGTCACAAACACTGAAAAACTGTTTATTATTAGGCTTATATAGTACTCTAAATCTAAAACAAATTTGTTTCCATTATAAGTAATAGAAATTGAGATATACAGTTTGGGCCACAAAAATGTTTCCGCTTTTTCAAATCTTGTAAATCGTTAATCAATAAATGAAAAAACTGTATCTTGGTCTCTTTTTCTCTGCCTCTCATTGTACTATTAACGAGTAAAAACAATATTGAACTGATGGACATAGTTTAAGAACTGGCAAGCGAAGAGTGAGGGTGATTATTTTTGTCATTGCGCGAAGGTCCTTCTTAGAGCTAACTCTGTGATTTTACTTACTAAAAGGCAGTGAATAAAAGTAAAAAATTATAATGGTAGACATTTTAATACAGGGTGCTTACACTACTTCCTTGGAAACTATTTGGAAATATAACAACTTCAGTGACATTTTGATCTTATTGAAGTTTTTACTGGGAATATTCGTTTTTCGCTTGTTCATTGCATGGTTGAGGCCCGCTTCACGCTTGCATTTTCAACAGCGTGTAAAAAAAAGCTCTTTTTAAAATGGGTTCATACTAGCGTTTTTTCATCGCTGAGGTAAAAATTTAATGTGATTTTTCCATCAACAATAAAAAAAATGCAGGTGTAAACATATTTTAAGAAGAGCTTTTTATCCACTGTGTTAAAAATGCATGTGTGAAACGGGCCTTAACCATGCAATTAACAAGCGAAGAACGAATATTATCAGTGAAAACTTCAATAAGATCAAAATATCATTGAAGTCGTTCTATTTCCAAATAGTTTCCATGGATGTAGTGTAAGCACCCTGTATTAAAATGTCTACCGTTATATTTTTTTTCCTTTTAGTAAGTAAAATCACAGAGTTAGATCTAAGAATGACCTTTGCGTAATGACAAAAATAATCACTCTCACTCTTTGCTTACCTGTTCTCAAACAATGTCCATCAGTCCAAAAATGTTTTTACCTGTTAATAGTACAATAAGAGGCGGAGAAAAAGAGACCAAGATAGAGTTTTTTGGTTCGTTTTTGAACGATTTACAAGTATTTGAAAAAGTGGAAACATTTTTGTGGCCCATACTGTATAATCAAGGAGTGACAATTATAAATTTCTTGTTACTTGTCCTTGCTTTAGTTACCGTTTGGTAATTAAACTGAGTTTTGATTTGTTAATTAAAGCGGGGGATGCCTGTATTAAGTTTGAAATTTTACGCCTAATTCACAAGCAATTACATCATAAATCTAAAAATGTTTGCTTTCTTTAGTTTCGTAAATCCCCAATTGCAGATATGCTTATTTTTTACAAAAATTACATCACAGTAAACTTCGATGTGTATGAAAGTGAATGATGTGAACTATCTTTTACTTCTAAATTAAACGCAACATCGCTGAAGTATAAAGGAAAAAAGTTCCAATAAGACTTCTACTTCTCTCAAGAGATAATCTGAAGGAAAGCTTCTCCAAGAACATATGAGTTATTGCAGGCTGGAAAAAATGAATAATTAAAGGAGCCTTGATAGTTAATTAACTTGCAAGTAAATAAATAAAGTAAAATGACCAATAACATCTACTTAATCATTAAGAGAATAATAAGATTTGCTCAATTTGTGCTATAATTGGAGTAAAACTAAAATTTATGACAACTAGAGTTTAAAATGGAAGTTCCATCAATTCGATACAATTAATTCTTGTTATAGGATAAGTCGAAAAATTATTTCAATTTTATTAATATATTTGTAAGAATAAATAATTTCACAAAAGTAACATTTTCATATAATTCTTTAAAATATACAGAAAATTTTAATGAGATCTAGTTTACTGAAAGTGTCAATATTAGAAAATTCTAAGAATTTAGGATTGTATAAAACTAATAAGAACATGAACCTACAATATAAAATAATGCTATATTACATACTATTAGGTTTTTCAAAGATAGCAATAGAAATACATTTACATCAGTAATGAATAATAAATTAATATACAAATGAAGAGGCGTAAAATTGAAATCATAGAATTGATTGATATCATATATATATATATATATATATATATATATATAGGTTAAGAAATATGAATTAAAAATGAATGGATCATATAGATTGGTAGAATGGTAAGTGCAGATGAAGAACATTGGGGTATGAAACTAGACTTCTTTGCGGTGATATAACTTGTGAGAAAAGAAGGTCAGAACTACTTAGGTGACAAAAGAAGGTCAGAGCTGTAATGGTGAGAAGAGATCAGATCATCAATGGTGAGAACTGCACTGGTAGGACTGCAGTGGTGAGAAGAAGTAATTTGAATCTGAAATACTTTGAAACGCAATAAATTGAATGCTCTCTGATATTTACTTAGAAATACTTTAAAGAAGGTATTAACTATTAAATCAGATATAATAATTTTTTGAACTTAATGCTGCTATAAAATATTTTGATAATAGCCAAGTAATTTGTATATTTTATTCAAAATGAGAACTGTTCCACAAGAAAAAATTACACCATATAATTTATAAGAAAATTTGAAATAAACATTTGCTTCGAACCAACAGTTTGTCAGCTTTGTACGATCAGATGCCTGAACGTCCTAGTTTAAGGAGAGTCAAAACTACCAAATTAGATTACATGACAAAAGATATCTAAATTCTGAACAATGTGAATTCGACGCTCATTTGATGATCTTAAAATTATCCACATTCGAGTGGCAAGGTAGAAGCAGGAATTGATAGAAAACAAGATTAAAGGAAACTAGAACAGTCTGAACAGAGATATGTAGATAAAAATCCTTATTGTGATCAGAGTGTGTTTGGAATTTGAAAAATCTAACCAAATATTTCAGCAAAGGAATAAGAGGAGTAACACTTTGCACAAATATCAGTTTTTCCTATTATATAGTGACCTTTTCAAAGAAAGAATTTAAAATGAGTGAAGAAAAAGATTTAATACTTCCATATTTTGTTCATCCGAACAGGATAAGCACAACAGAACTATTTTGGAATTTACAAGTATGGTTAAACAGATGTTCAGCATTAGAAACATATTTTGTTTTTTAAACACTGCATTTATCTTCCATTAATTTGAAACTGATAGATAAAGTCTCTAATTCCAATCCGTAGAATACTTACTACAATCAATACTATAAAGGTCTATATTCCAAACTAATTGAAAAAAGCCGAATTAAATTAAACGAAACAAAAGAACTCTACAAAATAGATAATTGAAATTTACTAATTTCTTCAAATTAACTATTGGTGCTCTTTTAAAGTAAGATTATAGTTCTAACTTCTATGGAAACATAAATTGTACTGAAAAAGGGTAATATATATTGACCTCAAAAATGAAGGATGTAATTAATTTTAGTAGATTTGTTTCTTAAACGTTCTTGTCAAATGAGATACAAAGAACGAAACTGTAAAATAAAAAGAATGGAAGACAAGAAGTTGAAAGTAATGAACAAAGTCACTATACTGCTTTTTTTTTTTTTTTAAATGTTCAAAAAGCGAATATCATAAGAATGAACGTAATATTGTAGAAACTATCATTTTAGCGACAAGTTACATATTGAAGTATTTGGCTATTATATTGGTATCAAAAATTCCATTCGTATTTTCAGTAAATGTTAAGAGTTTAGACGTTTTTAAGTTTAATGATTTAAAAAGTCAAGAATTTCAAACTGGGCTATAAAAAATAAGCTAGAGCTAAAATAAAATTGCTACAAAACCAACACAATGCGCATTATTTTAATTATAATTATTCCTATCAATTATTTATAGATGACAATTTTTTTAACGAAACAAGTAATCAAAGTAAGGGGTGAATATGTTAGGGACTAGAAGTAGCACTTGGAAAGGAAAGAGACTCCATGAAAGAATCACCTACCACCAGTCGTAAAAAATCTCATAGATGTAGAAAAGCTACTCTCTGAATGGAGTCACTTACCAAGGAATGTGACGAAAAGGGACACCAGCGCTGGTGGCAGCACTCACAGATGGAAAAGGAAAATGAAGAGGTGATAATTTAATTATGATCTTAATGAATGAAGTCTACCGGACACAAAAATATAAGAGCTTTTAGTTGAAGAGCAAAACCATAGCGTTATACTCAGAAACTAGAAGTAGCCCCAATAAACGATAAGCATATAACTGATATGCTTCTAAACCTTCTAATATATTCGCCTCAGCAGATTGAGGATAGAACCCCTGGGTGTTTTACAATTACTACATTACATATTCAAACATTATTATATTATTTTTTTATTATATTGACGAAACAGAATTGATACGCATGACTTTGTAATTAAATGAGTTATCACAAAATTTTTTCTTACCAATTAAGAAAAATGAGATTTGCACTGCTGTCGCTTGTTTCTTCAGCTTTCTTGTGAGCTAAAACAACCTTGTGAGGCTTCCATACTATATCAGTATGAAATTGATAGTATTAAATTATAGAATATTAAATTGTCACGTTCAACCTTCTCTCTCCGACATTTCTAAGATTAATTAAATAAAAAGATAAAAATATGAACTTTATCTCGTATTATCGTTAATATAATGGTAATACGTATTTAGGTACCTAATGTTTTTTAAGGGTAATGATATTTAGGTAACGGTATATTTAGCCATTTATAATATTTCTATCATATATATTCTATTTTTGAATTTATTGGCAATGGTCTTACTTTATTGTGAAATTCTAAAGGAAGAAGAAAAATCACAAGAATAACTTATATTACGTATTATGATAAAAAAAATATAGAACCTAATTTGAAATGGTTTGTAGATTTATAATCAGTAACCTTAGTTCTAATGAATAGAGTGATAAAATAGGTACCTTTAAATAAATCAAATGAATATGAATTTAGTTGAAGTATAAGTTGGTTGCAGAACTTAATTTAATTTAAAAAATTATCAAAGAATAATTTTTAATAAATATAAGATTATTCTGATATCAATCTGAAATATTAAAATTTAATGAAAATTCAGATATGAATATAAATACAAATATGATAGGGTGCTCGAAACTTCTACCTGTTCTACTATACCTATGTACAATGTATAAAAATACAATGAATAAATTTGAAATCAAAGTATGAATTAATTCCACCCAGCTAGTGATCATTTTCAACAGATGTCAATTTGCGTGACTCATTCATTGACGTGGAAAACACATGGGAAAACCATGAACAAATGACACGTTACACTCATGGAAGAATCTTTCTAAAATGTATAGATCAAATACAGTAAAAAGTTGAACGAAAGTTGCCTAAAATTTGGTCTTCTATGACTATTGCTAAAGATAAAGATTATCCTTATTAATCATGATAATACTTATATATTATAACTAATATAATTAATATATTGAATATTCGACATTTTTATTTTGAGATGTCTTAACATTTTATGATATGCCAAACAATATAGATTTTATATAAACTTCATATACTCTATAATAATAGAGTTTTCCCCGGTAGTATATGATGACTCACTCGATACAATGAAATATATGTTATATCTCAATTTATGGCACCCAAGTGTGTTCACCAACTGTAAAATGTACACACGAACAAACTTCAGTGTGTCGATGACGTCATTAACTCAAAATAATTTGAGTGATCTTATCGAGGCTGTCCCAAGTAATGAAATTAATTACATACTATAAATCACGCTCTTCATTATTGTTGAACATTTGAATATCCTTTAGTTTCAAGTGTTTTTTATAATGGAAACAATTAGAGTTGTGACTAAGTTTTGAAGCTCTGAAAGCAATGAAGTTATGTTTGACGTTTCCATGATATGAAATCTATAACATAATTGAAGTGTTAGCTCTAACATGGACTTCTCTATAATATCATAACTTGGTTTGGTATTCATTAAATTATCTTTTCAAAGTGTAATAACCAGTTAAAATGAAAAGGAGTTCGATATCGATTCCAAAACTTTAAAATAATATTTTAAGGTTTTTAAGATGAAAAACTGTGCACAGTAGAGATGATGCACAGTATAGAGATGATGCACAGTAGAGATGATGCACAGTAGAGATGATGCACAGTATAGAGATGATGCACAGTAGAGATGATGCACAGTAGAGATGATGCACTGTAGAGATGATGCACAGTATAGAGATGATGCACTGTAGAGATGATGCACAGTAGAGATGATGCACAGTATAGTGATGATGCACAGTAGAGATGATGCACAGTAGAGATGATGCACAGTAGAGATGATGCACAGTATAGAGATGATGCACAGTATAGAGAAGATGCACAGTAGAGATGATGCACAGTATAGTGATGATGCACAGTATAGATGATGCACAGTATAGTGATGATGCACAGTAGAGATGATGCACAGTATAGAGATGATGCACTGTAGAGATGATGCACAGTAGAGATGATGCACAGTATAGTGATGATGCACAGTAGAGATGATGCACAGTATAGAGATGATGCACTGTAGAGATGATGCACAGTATAGAGATGATGCACTGTAGAGATGATGCACTGTAGAGATGATGCACAGTATAGTGATGATGCACAGTAGAGATGATGCACAGTATAGAGATGATGCACAGTAGAGATGATGCACAGTAGAGATGATGCACTGTAGAGATGATGCACAGTATAGAGATGATGCACTCTAGAGATGATGCACAGTAGAGATGATGCACAGTATAGTGATGATGCACAGTAGAGATGATGCACAGTATAGAGATGATGCACAGTAGAGATGATGCACAGTAGAGATGATGCACTGTAGAGATAATGCACGGTATAGAGATGATGCACTCTAGAGATGATGCACAGTAGAGATGATGCACAGTATAGTGATGATGCACAGTAGAGATGATGCACAGTATAGTGATGATGCACAGTAGAGATGATGCACAGTATAGAGATGATGCACTGTAGAGATGATGCACAGTAGAGATGATGCACTGCAGAGATGATGCACTGCAGAGATGATTCACAGTATAGTGATGATGCACAGTATAGAGATGATGCACAGTATAGAGATGATGCACAGTAGAGATCATGCACAGTATAGAGATGATGCACAGTAGAGATGATGCACAGTATAGAGATGATGCACTGTAGAGATGATGCACAGTAAAGATGATGCACAGTATAGAGATGATGCACAGTAGAGATGATGCACAGTATAGAGATGATGCACAGTAGAGATGATGCACAGTAGAGATGATGCACAGTAGAGATGATGCACAGTAGAGATGATGCACAGTAGAGATGATGCACAGTAGAGATGATGCACAGTAGAGATGATAAACTGTAGAGATGATGCACAGTAGAGATGATGCACAGTAGAGATGATGCACAGTAGAGATGATGCACAGTATAGAGATGATGCACAGTAGATATGATGCACAGCATAGTGATGAGCACAGTAGAGATGATGCACAGTATGAGATGATGCACAGTATAGTGATGATGCACAGTAGAGATGATGCACAGTAGAGATGATGCACAGTAGAGATGATGCACAGTAGAGATGATACACAGTATAGAGATGATGCACAGTAGAGATGATGCACAGTGTATAGATGATGCACAGTATAGAGATGATGCACAGTAGAGGTGATGCACAGTAGATATGATGCACAGTATAGAGATGATGCACAGTATAGTGATGAGCACAGTAGAGATGATGCACAGTATGAGATGATGCACAGTAGAGATGATGCACAGTAAAGATGATGCACAGTATAGAGATGATGCACAGTATAGAGATGATGCACAGTATAGAGATGATGTACAGTAGAGATGATGCACAGTAGAGATGATGCACAGTATAGAGATGATGCACAGTATAGAGATGATGCACGGTATAGATGATGCACAGTATAGAGATGATGCACAGTATAGAGATGATGCACAGTAGAGATGATGCACAGTAGAGATGATGCACAGTATAGTGATGATGCACAGTATAGAGATGATGCACAGTAGAGATGATGCACAGTAGAGATGATGCACAGTATAGAGATGATGCACAGTATAGAGAAGATGCACAGTAGAGATGATGCACAGTATAGTGATGATGCACAGTATAGATGATGCACAGTATAGTGATGATGCACAGTAGAGATGATGCACAGTATAGAGATGATGCACTGTAGAGATGATGCACAGTAGAGATGATGCACAGTATAGTGATGATGCACAGTAGAGATGATGCACAGTATAGAGATGATGCACTGTAGAGATGATGCACAGTAGAGATGATGCACTGTAGAGATGATGCACAGTAGAGATGATGGACAGTATAGTGATGATGCACAGTAGAGATGGTGCACAGTATAGAGATGATGCACTGTAGAGATGATGCACAGTAGAGATGATGCACAGTATAGTGATGATGCACAGTAGAGATGATGCACAGTATAGAGATGATGCACTGTAGAGATGATGCACAGTAGAGATGATGCACTGTAGAGATGATGCACAGTAGAGATGATTCACAGTATAGTGATGATGCACAGTATAGTGATGATGCACAGTAGAGATGATGCACAGTATAGAGATGATGCACTGTAGAGATGATGCACAGTATAGAGATGATGCACAGTATAGAGATGAAGCACAGTATAGTGATGATGCACAGTAGAGAAGATGCACAATATAGAGATGATGCACTGTAGAGATGATGCACAGTAGAGATGATGCACAGTATAGAGATGATACACAGTATAGAGATGGTGCACAGTATAGAGATGATGCACAGTATAGAGATGATTCACAGTATAGTGATGATGCACAGTATAGTGATGATGCACAGTAGAGATGATGCACAGTATAGTGATGATGCACAGTAGAGATGATGCACAGTATAGAGATGATGCACTGTAGAGATGATGCACAGTAGAGATGATGCACAGTATAGAGATGATGCACAGTATAGAGATGATGCACAGTATAGAGATGATGCACAGTAGAGATGATGCACAGTATAGAGATGATGCACAGTAGAGATGATGCACAGTAGAGATGATGCACTGTAGAGATGATGCACAGTATAGAGATGATGCACAGTAGAGATGATGAACAGTAGAGATGATGCACTGTAGAGATAATGCACGGTATAGAGATGATGCACTCTAGAGATGATGCACAGTAGAGATGATGCACAGTATAGTGATGATGCACAGTAGAGATGATGCACAGTATAGTGATGATGCACAGTAGAGATGATGCACAGTATAGAGATGATGCACTGTAGAGATGATGCACAGTAGAGATGATGCACTGCAGAGATGATGCACTGCAGAGATGATGCACTGTAGAGATGATGATGCACAGTATAGAGATGATGCACAGTATAGAGATGATGCACAGTAGAGATCATGCACAGTATAGAGATGATGCACAGTAGAAATGATGCACAGTATAGAGATGATGCACTGTAGAGATGATGCACAGTAAAGATGATGCACAGTATAGAGATGATGCACAGTAGAGAAGATGCACTGTATAGAGATGATGCAAAGTAGAGATGATGCACAGTAGAGATGATGCACAGTAGAGATGATGCACAGTAGAGATGATGCACAGTAGAGATGATGCACAGTAGAGATGATGCACAGTAGAGATGATAAACTGTAGAGATGATGCACAGTAGAGATGATGCACAGTAGAGATGATGCACAGTAGAGATGATGCACAGTATAGAGATGATGCACAGTAGATATGATGCACAGCATAGTGATGAGCACAGTAGAGATGATGCACAGTATGAGATGATGCACAGTATAGTGATGATGCACAGTAGAGATGATGCACAGTAGAGATGATGCACAGTAGAGATGATGCACAGTAGAGATGATACACAGTATAGAGATGATGCACAGTAGAGATGATGCACAGTGTATAGATGATGCACAGTATAGAGATGATGCACAGTAGAGGTGATGCACAGTATAGAGATGATGCACAGTAGAGATGATGCACAGTAGAGATGATGCACAGTAGAGATGATGCACAGTAGAGATGATGCACAGTAAAGATGATGCACAGTATAGAGATGATGCACAGTATAGAGATGATGCACAGTATAGAGATGATGTACAGTAGAGATGATGCACAGTAGAGATGATGCACAGTATAGAGATGATGCACAGTATAGATATGATGCACGGTAGAGATGATGCACAGTATAGAGATGATGCACAGTATAGAGATGATGCACAGTAGAGAAGATGCACAGTAGAGATGATGCACAGTATAGTGATGATGCACAGTATAGAGATGATGCACAGTATAGAGATGATGCACAGTATAGAGATGATGCACAGTATAGAGATGATTCACAGTATAGTGATGATGCACAGTATAGTGATGATGCACAGTAGAGATGATGCACAGTATAGTGATGATGCACAGTAGAGATGATGCACAGTATAGAGATGATGCACTGTAGAGATGATGCACAGTAGAGATGATGCACAGTATAGAGATGATGCACAGTATAGAGATGATGCACAGTATAGAGATGATGCACAGTATAGTGATGATGCACAGTAGAGATGATGCACAGTATTGAGATGATGCACTGTAGAGATGATGCACAGTAGAGATGATGCACAGTATAGAGTTGATGCACAGTAGAGATGATGCACAGTAGAGATGATGCACAGTATAGAGATGAAGCACAGCATAGATGATGCACAGTAGAGATGATGCACAGTAGAGATGATGCACAGTATAGTGATGATGCACAGTATAGATGATGCACAGTATAGTGATGATGCACAGTAGAGATGATGCACAGTATAGAGATGATGCACTGTAGAGATGATGCACAGTAGAGATGATGCACAGTATAGTGATGATGCACAGTAGAGATGATGCACAGTATAGAGATGATGCACTGTAGAGATGATGCACAGTAGAGATGATGCACTGTAGAGATGATGCACTGCAGGTAGAGATGATGCACAGTATAGTGATGATGCACAGTAGAGATGATGCACAGTATAGAGATGATGCACAGTAGAGATGATGCACAGTAGAGATGATGCACTGTAGAGATGATGCACAGTATAGAGATGATGCACTCTAGAGATGATGCACAGTAGAGATGATGCACAGTATAGTGATGATGCACAGTAGAGATGATGCACAGTATAGAGATGATGCACAGTAGAGATGATGCACAGTAGAGATGATGCACTGTAGAGATAATGCACGGTATAGAGATGATGCACTCTAGAGATGATGCACAGTAGAGATGATGCACAGTATAGTGATGATGCACAGTAGAGATGATGCACAGTATAGTGATGATGCACAGTAGAGATGATGCACAGTATAGAGATGATGCACTGTAGAGATGATGCACAGTAGAGATGATGCACTGCAGAGATGATGCACTGCAGAGATGATTCACAGTATAGTGATGATGCACAGTATAGAGATGATGCACAGTATAGAGATGATGCACAGTAGAGATCATGCACAGTATAGAGATGATGCACAGTAGAGATGATGCACAGTATAGAGATGATGCACTGTAGAGATGATGCACAGTAAAGATGATGCACAGTATAGAGATGATGCACAGTAGAGATGATGCACAATATAGAGATGATGCACAGTAGAGATGATGCACAGTAGAGATGATGCACAGTAGAGATGATGCACAGTAGAGATGATGCACAGTAGAGATGATGCACAGTAGAGATGATGCACAGTAGAGATGATAAACTGTAGAGATGATGCACAGTAGAGATGATGCACAGTAGAGATGATGCACAGTAGAGATGATGCACAGTATAGAGATGATGCACAGTAGATATGATGCACAGCATAGTGATGAGCACAGTAGAGATGATGCACAGTATGAGATGATGCACAGTATAGTGATGATGCACAGTAGAGATGATGCACAGTAGAGATGATGCACAGTAGAGATGATGCACAGTAGAGATGATACACAGTATAGAGATGATAAACAGTAGAGATGATGCACAGTGTATAGATGATGCACAGTATAGAGATGATGCACAGTAGAGGTGATGCACAGTATAGAGATGATGCACAGTAGAGATGATGCACAGTAGAGATGATGCACAGTAGAGATGATGCACAGTAGAGATGATGCACAGTAAAGATGATGCACAGTATAGAGATGATGCACAGTATAGAGATGATGCACAGTATAGAGATGATGTACAGTAGAGATGATGCACAGTAGAGATGATGCACAGTATAGAGATGATGCACAGTATAGAGATGATGCACGGTATAGATGATGCACAGTATAGAGATGATGCACAGTATAGAGATGATGCACAGTAGAGATGATGCACAGTAGAGATGATGCACAGTATAGTGATGATGCACAGTATAGAGATGATGCACAGTAGAGATGATGCACAGTAGAGATGATGCACAGTATAGAGATGATGCACAGTATAGAGAAGATGCACAGTAGAGATGATGCACAGTATAGTGATGATGCACAGTATAGATGATGCACAGTATAGTGATGATGCACAGTAGAGATGATGCACAGTATAGAGATGATGCACTGTAGAGATGATGCACAGTAGAGATGATGCACAGTATAGTGATGATGCACAGTAGAGATGATGCACAGTATAGAGATGATGCACTGTAGAGATGATGCACAGTAGAGATGATGCACTGTAGAGATGATGCACAGTAGAGATGATGGACAGTATAGTGATGATGCACAGTAGAGATGGTGCACAGTATAGAGATGATGCACTGTAGAGATGATGCACAGTAGAGATGATGCACAGTATAGTGATGATGCACAGTAGAGATGATGCACAGTATAGAGATGATGCACTGTAGAGATGATGCACAGTAGAGATGATGCACTGTAGAGATGATGCACAGTAGAGATGATTCACAGTATAGTGATGATGCACAGTATAGTGATGATGCACAGTAGAGATGATGCACAGTATAGAGATGATGCACTGTAGAGATGATGCACAGTATAGAGATGATGCACAGTATAGAGATGAAGCACAGTATAGTGATGATGCACAGTAGAGAAGATGCACAATATAGAGATGATGCACTGTAGAGATGATGCACAGTAGAGATGATGCACAGTATAGAGATGATGCACAGTATAGAGATGGTGCACAGTATAGAGATGATGCACAGTATAGAGATGATTCACAGTATAGTGATGATGCACAGTATAGTGATGATGCACAGTAGAGATGATGCACAGTATAGTGATGATGCACAGTAGAGATGATGCACAGTATAGAGATGATGCACTGTAGAGATGATGCACAGTAGAGATGATGCACAGTATAGAGATGATGCACAGTATAGAGATGATGCACAGTATAGAGATGATGCACAGTAGAGATGATGCACAGTATAGAGATGATACACAGTAGAGATGATGCACAGTAGAGATGATGCACTGTAGAGATGATGCACAGTATAGAGATGATGCACTCTAGAGATGATGCACAGTAGAGATGATGCACAGTATAGTGATGATGCACAGTAGAGATGATGCACAGTATAGAGATGATGCACAGTAGAGATGATGAACAGTAGAGATGATGCACTGTAGAGATAATGCACGGTATAGAGATGATGCACTCTAGAGATGATGCACAGTAGAGATGATGCACAGTATAGTGATGATGCACAGTAGAGATGATGCACAGTATAGTGATGATGCACAGTAGAGATGATGCACAGTATAGAGATGATGCACTGTAGAGATGATGCACAGTAGAGATGATGCACTGCAGAGATGATGCACTGCAGAGATGATGCACTGTAGAGATGATGATGCACAGTATAGAGATGATGCACAGTATAGAGATGATGCACAGTAGAGATCATGCACAGTATAGAGATGATGCACAGTAGAAATGATGCACAGTATAGAGATGATGCACTGTAGAGATGATGCACAGTAAAGATGATGCACAGTATAGAGATGATGCACAGTAGAGAAGATGCACTGTATAGAGATGATGCAAAGTAGAGATGATGCACAGTAGAGATGATGCACAGTAGAGATGATGCACAGTAGAGATGATGCACAGTAGAGATGATGCACAGTAGAGATGATGCACAGTAGAGATGATAAACTGTAGAGATGATGCACAGTAGAGATGATGCACAGTAGAGATGATGCACAGTAGAGATGATGAACAGTATAGAGATGATGCACAGTAGATATGATGCACAGCATAGTGATGAGCACAGTAGAGATGATGCACAGTATGAGATGATGCACAGTATAGTGATGATGCACAGTAGAGATGATGCACAGTAGAGATGATGCACAGTAGAGATGATGCACAGTAGAGATGATACACAGTATAGAGATGATGCACAGTAGAGATGATGCACAGTGTATAGATGATGCACAGTATAGAGATGATGCACAGTAGAGGTGATGCACAGTATAGAGATGATGCACAGTAGAGATGATGCACAGTAGAGATGATGCACAGTAGAGATGATGCACAGTAGAGATGATGCACAGTAAAGATGATGCACAGTATAAAGATGATGCACAGTATAGAGATGATGCACAGTATAGAGATGATGTACAGTAGAGATGATGCACAGTAGAGATGATGCACAGTATAGAGATGATGCACAGTATAGATATGATGCACGGTAGAGATGATGCACAGTATAGAGATGATGCACAGTATAGAGATGATGCACAGTAGAGAAGATGCACAGTAGAGATGATGCACAGTATAGTGATGATGCACAGTATAGAGATGATGCACAGTATAGAGATGATGCACAGTATAGAGATGATGCACAGTATAGAGATGATTCACAGTATAGTGATGATGCACAGTATAGTGATGATGCACAGTAGAGATGATGCACAGTATAGTGATGATGCACAGTAGAGATGATGCACAGTATAGAGATGATGCACTGTAGAGATGATGCACAGTAGAGATGATGCACAGTATAGAGATGATGCACAGTATAGAGATGATGCACAGTATAGAGATGATGCACAGTATAGAGATGATGCACAGTATAGTGATGATGCACAGTAGAGATGATGCACAGTATAGAGATGATGCACTGTAGAGATGATGCACAGTAGAGATGATGCACAGTATAGAGTTGATGCACAGTAGAGATGATGCACAGTAGAGATGATGCACAGTATAGAGATGAAGCACAGTATAGATGATGCACAGTAGAGATGATGCACAGTAGAGATGATGCACAGTATAGAGATGAAGCACAGTATAGATGATGCACAGTAGAGATGATGCACAGTAGAGATGATGCACAGTAGAGATGATGCACAGTATAGAGATAATGCACTGAAGAGATGATGCACAGTAGAGATGATGCACAGTAGAGATGATGCACTGTAGAGATGATGCACAGTAGAGATGATGCACAGTAGAGATGATGCACAGTATGATATGATGCACAGTAGAGATGATGCACAGTAGAGATGATGCACAATATGAGATGATGCACAGTATAGAGATGATGCACAGTGAAGATGATGCACAGTAGAGATGATGCACAGTAGAGATGATACACAGTATAGAGATGATGCACAGTAGAGATGATGCACAGTGTATAGATGATGCACAGTATAGAGATGATGCACAGTAGAGATGATGCACAGTAGAGATGATGCACAGTAGAGATGATGCACAGTAGAGATGATGCACAGTAAAGATGATGCACAGTATAGAGATGATGCACAGTATAGAGATGATGCACAGTATAGAGATGATGTACAGTAGAGATGATGCACAGTAGAGATGATGCACAGTATAGAGATGATGCACAGTAGAGATGATGCACAGTATAGAGATGATGCACAGTAGAGATGATGCACAGTAGAGATGATGCACAGTATAGTGATGATGCACAGTATAGAGATGATGCACAGTAGAGATGATGCACAGTAGATATGATGCACAGTATAGAGATGATGCACAGTAGAGATGATGCACAGTATAGAGATGATGCACAGTAGAGATGATGCACAGTATAGAGATGATGCACAGTATAGTGATGATGCACAGTAGAGATGATGCACAGTAAAGATGATGCACAGTAGAGATGATGCACAGTAGAGATGATGCACAGTATAGTGATGATGCACAGTATAGAGATGATGCACAGTAGAGATGATGCACAGTATAGAGATGATGCACAGTAGAGATGATGCACAGTAGAGATGATGCACAGTAGAGATGATGCACAGTAGAGATGATGCACAGTATAGTGATGATGCACAGTATAAGGATGATGCACAGTAGAGATGATGCACAGTATAGAGATGATGCACAGTAGAGATGATGCACAGTAGAGATGATGCACAGTATAGTGATGATGTACAGTAGAGATGATGCACAGTATAGAGATGATGCACAGTAAAGATGATGCACAGTATAGAGATGATGCACAGTATAGATATGATGCACAGTAGAGATGATGCACAGTAGAGATGATGCACAGTATAGTGATGATGCACAGTATAGAGATGAAGCACAGTAGAGATGATGCACAGTAGAGATGATACACAGTATAGAGATGATGCACAGTAGAGATGATGCACAGTAGAGATGATGCACAGTAGAGATGATGCACAGTAGAGATGATGCACAGTAGAGATGATGCACAGTAGAGATGATGCACAGCAAAGGTGATGCACAGTAGAGATGATGCACAGTATAGAGATGATGCACAGTAGAGATGATGCACAGTATAGAGATGATGCACAGTAGAGATGATGCACAGTAGAGATGATGCACAATAGAGATGATGCACAGTAGAGATAATGCACAGTATAGTGATGATGCACAGTAGAGATGATGCACAGTAGAGATGAAACACAGTATAAAGATGATGCACAGTATAGAGATGATGCACAGTATAGAGATGATGCACAGTAGAGATGATGCACAGTAGAGATGATGCACAGTAGAGATGATGCACAGTAGAGATGATGCAAAGTAGAGATGATGCACAGTAGAGATTATGCACAGTATAGAGATGATGCACAGTATAGAGATGATGCACAGTAGAGATGATGAACAGTAGAGATGATGCACAGTAGAGATGATGCACAGTAGAGATGATGCACAGTAGAGATGATGCACAGTATAGAGATGATGCACAGTAGAGATGATGCACAGTATAGAGATGATGCACAGTATAGAGATGATGCACAGTATAGAGATGATGCACAGTAGAGATGATGCACAGTATAGAGATGATGCACAGTATAGAGATGATGCACAGTATAGAGATGATGCACAGTATAGTGATGATGCACAGTAGAGATGAAGCACAGTAGAGATGATGCACAGTAGAGATGATGCACAGTAGAGATGATGCACAGTAGAGATGATGCACAGTAGAGATGATGCACAGTAGAGATGATGCACAGTAGAGATGATGCACAGTAGAGATGATGCACAGTAGAGATGATGCACAGTAGAGATGATGCACAGTAGAGATGATGCACAGTATAGTGATGATGCACAGTAGAGATGATGCACAGTATAGAGATGATGCACTGTAGAGATGATGCACAGTAGAGATGATGCACAGTAGAGATGATTCACAGTATAGTGATGAGCACAGTAGAGATGATGCACAGTAGATATGATGCACAGTAGAGATGATGCACAGTAGAGATGATGCACTGTAGAGATGATGCACAGTAGAGATGATGCACTGCAGAGATGATGCACTGCAGAGATGATGCACTGTAGAGATGATGATGCACAGTATAGAGATGATGCACAGTATAGAGATGATGCACAGTAGAGATCATGCACAGTATAGAGATGATGCACAGTAGAAATGATGCACAGTATAGAGATGATGCACTGTAGAGATGATGCACAGTAAAGATGATGCACAGTATAGAGATGATGCACAGTAGAGAAGATGCACTGTATAGAGATGATGCAAAGTAGAGATGATGCACAGTAGAGATGATGCACAGTAGAGATGATGCACAGTAGAGATGATGCACAGTAGAGATGATGCACAGTAGAGATGATGCACAGTAGAGATGATAAACTGTAGAGATGATGCACAGTAGAGATGATGCACAGTAGAGATGATGCACAGTAGAGATGATGCACAGTATAGAGATGATGCACAGTAGATATGATGCACAGCATAGTGATGAGCACAGTAGAGATGATGCACAGTATGAGATGATGCACAGTATAGTGATGATGCACAGTAGAGATGATGCACAGTAGAGATGATGCACAGTAGAGATGATGCACAGTAGAGATGATACACAGTATAGAGATGATGCACAGTAGAGATGATGCACAGTGTATAGATGATGCACAGTATAGAGATGATGCACAGTAGAGGTGATGCACAGTATAGAGATGATGCACAGTAGAGATGATGCACAGTAGAGATGATGCACAGTAGAGATGATGCACAGTAGAGATGATGCACAGTAAAGATGATGCACAGTATAGAGATGATGCACAGTATAGAGATGATGCACAGTATAGAGATGATGTACAGTAGAGATGATGCACAGTAGAGATGATGCACAGTATAGAGATGATGCACAGTATAGATATGATGCACGGTAGAGATGATGCACAGTATAGAGATGATGCACAGTATAGAGATGATGCACAGTAGAGAAGATGCACAGTAGAGATGATGCACAGTATAGTGATGATGCACAGTATAGAGATGATGCACAGTATAGAGATGATGCACAGTATAGAGATGATGCACAGTATAGAGATGATTCACAGTATAGTGATGATGCACAGTATAGTGATGATGCACAGTAGAGATGATGCACAGTATAGTGATGATGCACAGTAGAGATGATGCACAGTATAGAGATGATGCACTGTAGAGATGATGCACAGTAGAGATGATGCACAGTATAGAGATGATGCACAGTATAGAGATGATGCACAGTATAGAGATGATGCACAGTATAGTGATGATGCACAGTAGAGATGATGCACAGTATAGAGATGATGCACTGTAGAGATGATGCACAGTAGAGATGATGCACAGTATAGAGTTGATGCACAGTAGAGATGATGCACAGTAGAGATGATGCACAGTATAGAGATGAAGCACAGTATAGATGATGCACAGTAGAGATGATGCACAGTAGAGATGATGCACAGTATAGAGATGAAGCACAGTATAGATGATGCACAGTAGAGATGATGCACAGTAGAGATGATGCACAGTAGAGATGATGCACAGTATAGAGATAATGCACTGAAGAGATGATGCACAGTAGAGATGATGCACAGTAGAGATGATGCACTGTAGAGATGATGCACAGTAGAGATGATGCACAGTAGAGATGATGCACAGTATGATATGATGCACAGTAGAGATGATGCACAGTAGAGATGATGCACAATATGAGATGATGCACAGTATAGAGATGATGCACAGTGAAGATGATGCACAGTAGAGATGATGCACAGTAGAGATGATACACAGTATAGAGATGATGCACAGTAGAGATGATGCACAGTGTATAGATGATGCACAGTATAGAGATGATGCACAGTAGAGATGATGCACAGTAGAGATGATGCACAGTAGAGATGATGCACAGTAGAGATGATGCACAGTAAAGATGATGCACAGTATAGAGATGATGCACAGTATAGAGATGATGCACAGTATAGAGATGATGTACAGTAGAGATGATGCACAGTAGAGATGATGCACAGTATAGAGATGATGCACAGTAGAGATGATGCACAGTATAGAGATGATGCACAGTAGAGATGATGCACAGTAGAGATGATGCACAGTATAGTGATGATGCACAGTATAGAGATGATGCACAGTAGAGATGATGCACAGTAGAGATGATGCACAGTATAGAGATGATGCACAGTAGAGATGATGCACAGTATAGAGATGATGCACAGTAGAGATGATGCACAGTATAGAGATGATGCACAGTATAGTGATGATGCACAGTAGAGATGATGCACAGTAAAGATGATGCACAGTAGAGATGATGCACAGTAGAGATGATGCACAGTATAGTGATGATGCACAGTATAGAGATGATGCACAGTAGAGATGATGCACAGTATAGAGATGATGCACAGTAGAGATGATGCACAGTAGAGATGATGCACAGTAGAGATGATGCACAGTAGAGATGATGCACAGTATAGTGATGATGCACAGTATAAGGATGATGCACAGTAGAGATGATGCACAGTATAGAGATGATGCACAGTAGAGATGATGCACAGTAGAGATGATGCACAGTATAGTGATGATGTACAGTAGAGATGATGCACAGTATAGAGATGATGCACAGTAAAGATGATGCACAGTATAGAGATGATGCACAGTATAGATATGATGCACAGTAGAGATGATGCACAGTAGAGATGATGCACAGTATAGTGATGATGCACAGTATAGAGATGAAGCACAGTAGAGATGATGCACAGTAGAGATGATACACAGTATAGAGATGATGCACAGTAGAGATGATGCACAGTAGAGATGATGCACAGTAGAGATGATGCACAGTAGAGATGATGCACAGTAGAGATGATGCACAGTAGAGATGATGCACAGCAAAGGTGATGCACAGTAGAGATGATGCACAGTATAGAGATGATGCACAGTAGAGATGATGCACAGTATAGAGATGATGCACAGTAGAGATGATGCACAGTAGAGATGATGCACAATAGAGATGATGCACAGTAGAGATAATGCACAGTATAGTGATGATGCACAGTAGAGATGATGCACAGTAGAGATGAAACACAGTATAAAGATGATGCACAGTATAGAGATGATGCACAGTATAGAGATGATGCACAGTAGAGATGATGCACAGTAGAGATGATGCACAGTAGAGATGATGCACAGTAGAGATGATGCACAGTAGAGATGATGCACAGTAGAGATTATGCACAGTATAGAGATGATGCACAGTATAGAGATGATGCACAGTAGAGATGATGAACAGTAGAGATGATGCACAGTAGAGATGATGCACAGTAGAGATGATGCACAGTAGAGATGATGCACAGTATAGAGATGATGCACAGTAGAGATGATGCACAGTATAGAGATGATGCACAGTATAGAGATGATGCACAGTATAGAGATGATGCACAGTAGAGATGATGCACAGTATAGAGATGATGCACAGTATAGAGATGATGCACAGTATAGAGATGATGCACAGTATAGTGATGATGCACAGTAGAGATGAAGCACAGTAGAGATGATGCACAGTAGAGATGATGCACAGTAGAGATGATGCACAGTAGAGATGATGCACAGTAGAGATGATGCACAGTAGAGATGATGCACAGTAGAGATGATGCACAGTAGAGATGATGCACAGTAGAGATGATGCACAGTAGAGATGATGCACAGTATAGTGATGATGCACAGTAGAGATGATGCACAGTATAGAGATGATGCACTGTAGAGATGATGCACAGTAGAGATGATGCACAGTAGAGATGATTCACAGTATAGTGATGAGCACAGTAGAGATGATGCACAGTAGATATGATGCACAGTAGAGATGATGCACAGTAGAGATGATGCACAGTATAGAGATGATGCACAGTAGAGATGATGCACAGTATAGTGATGATGCACAGTAGAGATGATGCACAGTATGAGATGATGCACAGTAGAGATGATGCACAGTAGAGATGATGCACAGTAGAGATGATGCACAGTATGAGATGCTGCACAGTATAGTGATGATGCACAGTAGAGATGATGCCCAGTAGAGATGATGTACAGTAGAGATGATACACAGTATAGAGATGATGCACTGTAGAGATGATGCACAGTAGAGATGATGGACAGTATAGTGATGATGCACAGTAGAGATGGTGCACAGTATAGAGATGATGCACTGTAGAGATGATGCACAGTAGAGATGATGCACAGTATAGTGATGATGCACAGTAGAGATGATGCACAGTATAGAGATGATGCACTGTAGAGATGATGCACAGTAGAGATGATGCACTGTAGAGATGATGCACAGTAGAGATGATTCACAGTATAGTGATGATGCACAGTATAGTGATGATGCACAGTAGAGATGATGCACAGTATAGAGATGATGCACTGTAGAGATGATGCACAGTATAGAGATGATGCACAGTATAGAGATGAAGCACAGTATAGTGATGATGCACAGTAGAGAAGATGCACAATATAGAGATGATGCACTGTAGAGATGATGCACAGTAGAGATGATGCACAGTATAGAGATGATGCACAGTATAGAGATGGTGCACAGTATAGAGATGATGCACAGTATAGAGATGATTCACAGTATAGTGATGATGCACAGTATAGTGATGATGCACAGTAGAGATGATGCACAGTATAGTGATGATGCACAGTAGAGATGATGCACAGTATAGAGATGATGCACTGTAGAGATGATGCACAGTAGAGATGATGCACAGTATAGAGATGATGCACAGTATAGAGATGATGCACAGTATAGAGATGATGCACAGTAGAGATGATGCACAGTATAGAGATGATGCACAGTAGAGATGATGCACAGTAGAGATGATGCACTGTAGAGATGATGCACAGTATAGAGATGATGCACTCTAGAGATGATGCACAGTAGAGATGATGCACAGTATAGTGATGATGCACAGTAGAGATGATGCACAGTATAGAGATGATGCACAGTAGAGATGATGAACAGTAGAGATGATGCACTGTAGAGATAATGCACGGTATAGAGATGATGCACTCTAGAGATGATGCACAGTAGAGATGATGCACAGTATAGTGATGATGCACAGTAGAGATGATGCACAGTATAGTGATGATGCACAGTAGAGATGATGCACAGTATAGAGATGATGCACTGTAGAGATGATGCACAGTAGAGATGATGCACTGCAGAGATGATGCACTGCAGAGATGATGCACTGCAGAGATGATGCACTGTAGAGATGATGATGCACAGTATAGAGATGATGCACAGTATAGAGATGATGCACAGTAGAGATCATGCACAGTATAGAGATGATGCACAGTAGAAATGATGCACAGTATAGAGATGATGCACTGTAGAGATGATGCACAGTAAAGATGATGCACAGTATAGAGATGATGCACAGTAGAGAAGATGCACTGTATAGAGATGATGCAAAGTAGAGATGATGCACAGTAGAGATGATGCACAGTAGAGATGATGCACAGTAGAGATGATGCACAGTAGAGATGATGCACAGTAGAGATGATGCACAGTAGAGATGATAAACTGTAGAGATGATGCACAGTAGAGATGATGCACAGTAGAGATGATGCACAGTAGAGATGATGCACAGTATAGAGATGATGCACAGTAGATATGATGCACAGCATAGTGATGAGCACAGTAGAGATGATGCACAGTATGAGATGATGCACAGTATAGTGATGATGCACAGTAGAGATGATGCACAGTAGAGATGATGCACAGTAGAGATGATGCACAGTAGAGATGATACACAGTATAGAGATGATGCACAGTAGAGATGATGCACAGTGTATAGATGATGCACAGTATAGAGATGATGCACAGTAGAGGTGATGCACAGTATAGAGATGATGCACAGTAGAGATGATGCACAGTAGAGATGATGCACAGTAGAGATGATGCACAGTAGAGATGATGCACAGTAAAGATGATGCACAGTATAGAGATGATGCACAGTATAGAGATGATGCACAGTATAGAGATGATGTACAGTAGAGATGATGCACAGTAGAGATGATGCACAGAATAGAGATGATGCACAGTATAGATATGATGCACGGTAGAGATGATGCACAGTATAGAGATGATGCACAGTATAGAGATGATGCACAGTAGAGAAGATGCACAGTAGAGATGATGCACAGTATAGTGATGATGCACAGTATAGAGATGATGCACAGTATAGAGATGATGCACAGTATAGAGATGATGCACAGTATAGAGATGATTCACAGTATAGTGATGATGCACAGTATAGTGATGATGCACAGTAGAGATGATGCACAGTATAGTGATGATGCACAGTAGAGATGATGCACAGTATAGAGATGATGCACTGTAGAGATGATGCACAGTAGAGATGATGCACAGTATAGAGATGATGCACAGTATAGAGATGATGCACAGTATAGAGATGATGCACAGTATAGTGATGATGCACAGTAGAGATGATGCACAGTATAGAGATGATGCACTGTAGAGATGATGCACAGTAGAGATGATGCACAGTATAGAGTTGATGCACAGTAGAGATGATGCACAGTAGAGATGATGCACAGTATAGAGATGAAGCACAGTATAGATGATGCACAGTAGAGATGATGCACAGTAGAGATGATGCACAGTATAGAGATGAAGCACAGTATAGATGATGCACAGTAGAGATGATGCACAGTAGAGATGATGCACAGTAGAGATGATGCACAGTATAGAGATAATGCACTGAAGAGATGATGCACAGTAGAGATGATGCACAGTAGAGATGATGCACTGTAGAGATGATGCACAGTAGAGATGATGCACAGTAGAGATGATGCACAGTATGATATGATGCACAGTAGAGATGATGCACAGTAGAGATGATGCACAATATGAGATGATGCACAGTATAGAGATGATGCACAGTGAAGATGATGCACAGTAGAGATGATGCACAGTAGAGATGATACACAGTATAGAGATGATGCACAGTAGAGATGATGCACAGTGTATAGATGATGCACAGTATAGAGATGATGCACAGTAGAGATGATGCACAGTAGAGATGATGCACAGTAGAGATGATGCACAGTAGAGATGATGCACAGTAAAGATGATGCACAGTATAGAGATGATGCACAGTATAGAGATGATGCACAGTATAGAGATGATGTACAGTAGAGATGATGCACAGTAGAGATGATGCACAGTATAGAGATGATGCACAGTAGAGATGATGCACAGTATAGAGATGATGCACAGTAGAGATGATGCACAGTAGAGATGATGCACAGTATAGTGATGATGCACAGTATAGAGATGATGCACAGTAGAGATGATGCACAGTAGAGATGATGCACAGTATAGAGATGATGCACAGTAGAGATGATGCACAATATAGAGATGATGCACAGTAGAGATGATGCACAGTATAGAGATGATGCACAGTATAGTGATGATGCACAGTAGAGATGATGCACAGTAAAGATGATGCACAGTAGAGATGATGCACAGTAGAGATGATGCACAGTATAGTGATGATGCACAGTATAGAGATGATGCACAGTAGAGATGATGCACAGTATAGAGATGATGCACAGTAGAGATGATGCACAGTAGAGATGATGCACAGTAGAGATGATGCACAGTAGAGATGATGCACAGTATAGTGATGATGCACAGTATAAGGATGATGCACAGTAGAGATGATGCACAGTATAGAGATGATGCACAGTAGAGATGATGCACAGTAGAGATGATGCACAGTATAGTGATGATGCACAGTAGAGATGATGCACAGTATAGAGATGATGCACAGTAAAGATGATGCACAGTATAGAGATGATGCACAGTATAGATATGATGCACAGTAGAGATGATGCACAGTAGAGATGATGCACAGTATAGTGATGATGCACAGTATAGAGATGAAGCACAGTAGAGATGATGCACAGTAGAGATGATACACAGTATAGAGATGATGCACAGTAGAGATGATGCACAGTAGAGATGATGCACAGTAGAGATGATGCACAGTAGAGATGATGCACAGTAGAGATGATGCACAGTAGAGATGATGCACAGCAAAGGTGATGCACAGTAGAGATGATGCACAGTATAGAGATGATGCACAGTAGAGATGATGCACAGTATAGAGATGATGCACAGTAGAGATGATGCACAGTAGAGATGATGCACAATAGAGATGATGCACAGTAGAGATAATGCACAGTATAGTGATGATGCACAGTAGAGATGATGCACAGTAGAGATGAAACACAGTATAAAGATGATGCACAGTATAGAGATGATGCACAGTATAGAGATGATGCACAGTAGAGATGATGCACAGTAGAGGATGATGCACAGTAGAGATGATGCACAGTAGAGATGATGCACAGTAGAGATTATGCACAGTATAGAGATGATGCACAGTATAGAGATGATGCACAGTAGAGATGATGAACAGTAGAGATGATGCACAGTAGAGATGATGCACAGTAGAGATGATGCACAGTAGAGATGATGCACAGTATAGAGATGATGCACAGTAGAGATGATGCACAGTATAGAGATGATGCACAGTATAGAGATGATGCACAGTATAGAGATGATGCACAGTAGAGATGATGCACAGTATAGAGATGATGCACAGTATAGAGATGATGCACAGTATAGAGATGATGCACAGTATAGAGATGATGCACAGTATAGTGATGATGCACAGTAGAGATGAAGCACAGTAGAGATGATGCACAGTAGAGATGATGCACAGTAGAGATGATGCACAGTAGAGATGATGCACAGTAGAGATGATGCACAGTAGAGATGATGCACAGTAGAGATGATGCACAGTAGAGATGATGCACAGTAGAGATGATGCACAGTAGAGATGATGCACAGTAGAGATGATGCACAGTAGAGATGATGCACAGTATAGTGATGATGCACAGTAGAGATGATGCACAGTATAGAGATGATGCACTGTAGAGATGATGCACAGTAGAGATGATGCACAGTAGAGATGATTCACAGTATAGTGATGAGCACAGTAGAGATGATGCACAGTAGATATGATGCACAGTAGAGATGATGCACAGTAGAGATGATGCACAGTATAGAGATGATGCACAGTAGAGATGATGCACAGTATAGTGATGATGCACAGTAGAGATGATGCACAGTATGAGATGATGCACAGTAGAGATGATGCACAGTAGAGATGATGCACAGTAGAGATGATGCACAGTATGAGATGCTGCACAGTATAGTGATGATGCACAGTAGAGATGATGCCCAGTAGAGATGATGTACAGTAGAGATGATACACAGTATAGAGATGATGCACAGTAGAGATGATGCACAGTGTATAGATGATGCACAGTATAGAGATGATGCAAAGTAGAGATGATGCACAGTAGAGATGATGCACAGTAGAGATGATGCACAGTAGAGATGATGCACAGTAAAGATGATGCACAGTATAGAGATGATGGACAGTATAGAGATGATGCACAGTATAGAGATGATGTACAGTAGAGATGATGCACAGTAGAGATGATGCACAGTATAGAGATGATGCACAGTAGAGATGATGCACAGTATAGAGATGATGCACAGAATAGAGATGATGCAGAGTAGAAATGATGCACAGTAGAGATGATGCACAGTAGAGATGATGCACAGTAGAGATGATGCACAGTATAGAGATGATGCACAGTAGAGATGATGCACAGTATAGAGATGATGCACAGTATAGATATGATGCACAGTAGAGATGAAGCACAGTAGAGATGATGCACAGTATAGAGATGATGCACAGTAGAGATGATGCACAGTAGAGATGATGCACAGTAGAGATGATGCACAGTAGAGATGATGCACAGCAAAGGTGATGCACAGTAGAGATGATGCACAGTATAGAGATGATGCACAGTAGAGATGATGCACAGTATAGAGATGATGCACAGTAGAGATGATGCACAGTAGAGATGATGCACAATAGAGATGATGCACAGTAGAGATGATGCACAGTATAGTGATGATGCACAGTAGAGATGATGCACAGTATAGAGATGATGCACAGTAGAGATGATGCACAGTATAGAGATGATGCACAGTAGAGATGATGCACAGTATAGTGATGATGCACAGTAGAGATGATGCACAGTATAGAGATGATGCACAGTAGAGATGATGCACAGTAGAGATGATGCACAGTATAGTGATGATGCACAGTAGAGATGATGCACAGTAGAGATGATGCACAGTAGAGATGATGCACAGTAGAGATGATGCACAGTATAGAGATGATGCACAGTAGAGATGATGCACAGTATAGAGATGATGCACAGTAGAGATGAAGCACAGTAGAGATGATGCACAGTAGAGATGATGCACAGTAGAGATGATGCACAGTAGAGATGATGCACAGTAGAAATGATGCACAGTAGAGATGATGCACAGTAGAGATGATGCACAGCAAAGGTGATGCACAGTAGAGATTATGCACAGTATAGAGATGATGCACAGTAGAGATGATGCACAGTATAGAGATGATGCACAGTAGAGATGATGCACAGTAGAGATGATGCACAATAGAGATGATGCACAGTAGAGATGATGCACAGTATAGTGATGATGCACAGTAGAGATGATGCACAGTATAGAGATGATGCACAGTAGAGATGATGCACAGTAGAGATGATGCACAGTAGAGATGATGCACAGTAGAGATGATGCACAGTAGAGATGATGCACAGCAAAAGTGATGCACAGTAGAGATGATGCACAGTATAGAGATGATGCACAGTAGAGATGATGCACAGTATAGAGATGATGCACAGTAGAGATGATGCACAGTAGAGATGATGCACAATAGAGATGATGCACAGTAGAGATGATGCACAGTAGAGATGATGCACAGTAGAGATGATGCACAGTAGAGATGATGCACAGTATAGAGATGATGCACAGTAGAGATGATGCACAGTATAGAGATGATGCACAGTAGAGATGATGCACAGTATAGAGATGATGCACTGTATAGAGATGATGCACAGTATAGTGATGATGCACAGTAGAGATGAAGCACAGTAGAGATGATGCACAGTAGAGATGATGCACAGTAGAGATGATGCACAGTAGAGATGATGCACAGTACAGATGATGCACAGTATAGAGATGATGCACAGTAGAGATGATGCACAGTATAGAGGTGATGCACAGTAGAGATGATGCACAGTAGAGATGATGCACAGTAGAGATGATGCACAGTATAGTGATGATGCACAGTAGAGATGATGCACAGTATAGAGATGAAGCACAGTATAGAGGTGATGCACAGCAAAGGTGATGCACAGTAGAGATGATGCACAGTATAGTGATGATGCACAGTAGAGATGATGCACAGTATAGAGATGATGTACAGTAGAGATGATGCACAGTAGAGATGATGCACAGTATAGAGATGATGCACAGTAGAGATGATGCACAGTATAGAGGTGATGCACAGTAGAGATGATGCACAGTAGAGATGATGCACAGTAGAGATGATGCACAGTATAGTGATGATGCACAGTAGAGATGATGCACAGTATAGTGATGATGCACAGTAGAGATGATGCACAGTATAGAGATGATGCACAGTAGAGATGATGCACAGTATAGTGATGATGCACAGTAGAGATGATGCACAGTATAGAGATGATGTACAGTAGAGATGATGCACAGTAGAGATGATGCACAGTATAGAGATGATGCACAGTAGAGATGATGCACAGTAGAGATGATGCACAGTAGAGATGATGCACAGTATAGAGATGATGCACAGTAGAGATGATGCACAGTAGAGATGATGCACAGTAGAGATGATGCACAGTATAGAGATGATGCACAGTAGAGATGATGCACAGTATAGAGATGATGCACAGTATAGAGATGATGCACAGTATAGAGACGATGCACAGTAGAGATGATGCACAGTATAGTGATGATGCACAGTAGAGATGATGCACAGTATAGAGATGATGCACAGTAGAGATGATGCACAGTAGAGATGATGCACAGTAGAGATGATGCACAGTATAGAGATGATGCACAGTAGAGATGATGCACAGTAGAGATGATGCACAGTAGAGATGATGCACAGTATAGAGACGATGCACAGTAGAGATGATACACAGTATAGAGATGATGCACAGTAGTGATGATGCACAGTAGAGATGATGCACAGTATAGAGATGATGCACAGTATAGAGATGATGCATAGTAGAGATGATGCACAGTATAGAGATGATGCACAGTAGAGATGATGCACAGTAGAGATGATGCACAGCAAAGGTGATGCACAGTAGAGATGATGCACAGTATAGAGATGATGCACAGTAGAGATGATGCACAGTATAGAGATGATGCACAGTAGAGATGATGCACAATAGAGATGATGCACAGTATAGTGATGATGCACAGTAGAGATGATGCACAGTAGAGATGATGCACAGTATAGAGATGATGCACAGTAGAGATGATGCACAGTATAGAGGTGATGCACAGTAGAGATGATGCACAGTAGAGATGATGCACAGTAGAGATGATGCACAGTATAGTGATGATGCACAGTAGAGATGATGCACAGTAGAGATGATGCACAGTATAGAGATGATGCACAGTAGAGATGATGCACAGTATAGAGGTGATGCACAGCAAAGGTGATGCACAGTAGAGATGATGCACAGTAGAGATGATGCACAGTAGAGATGATGCACAGTAGAGATGATGCACAGTAGAGATAATGCACAGTATAGTGATGATGCACAGTAAAAATAATGCACAGTATAGTGATGATGCACAGTAGAGATGATGCACAACAGAGATGATGCACAGTATAGAGGTGATGCACAGCAGAGATGATGCACAGTGTAGAGGTGATGCACAGCAAAGGTGATGCACAGTATAGAGATGATGCACAGTATAGTGATGATGCACAGTAGAGATGATGCACAGTATAGTGATGATGCACAGCAAAGGTGATGCACAGTAGAGATGATGCACAGTACATACATAACCTGCTCAACTTGCATCATGTACCACAATTGGTACACCTAAATAATTTTCTGTATTTATAAAAAATCAATTTTTATCCTAACATATAATATATATCTTGAAAGAAGGCGAAAATGTTATTAATTGGCTTATACAATATTACAAAATATAATTGCTTGATTTAAATGGCAGAGCTAATTCAGTTCCGTTTATCATTATCATATATTAATATTACACATGTTTGAAAAACAATGAGGAGACTAGAACCAAACACCTGTGATGATATAACAGGTGTATCTGCTCTCTCTGTATCAGTTCAATCTTTGTCAGTGATATGCTCAGTGTTTGGTGTCATGTGCCGGTGTTATAGCAGTACATATTGAGTTACTTGTGTCAGTAGTATTATAGAGGGTGGGGCAAATTGAATGTCCTAGTTAAGAATATTTCTTTTTAGTATAATAATACTTACATAAGTTTTTATTGCTTTGTTCAATTTACTATACAATGACGTTTGCGTATTAACTTTTTGAAGATGAAATCAGGAAGATTGTGGCCCTCTGTATTGATGCACTGTTGAAGATGATGTCTTCTGTTGCTCTTCTGCGCATCACAATGGGTATCGCAGCGATTTCCTCCCGAATCTGCAATCTTCAATTCTTCCAAATTTTGTGGCTAAATCAAGAAAATTTTCTCCTTCAGATATTCTCTTTGGAAAAAGTCGCAAATGCTTTATCTGGTGAGCGTTGAGGCCACTCGACATCAACTGGAAGATGGAAGATCTGTCACCGTCAACTCTCAACAGTATCTTGCGATATTGAAAGATTTTCTTGAACCACAATTGGAAGAATTTGTGATGAAAAAAATCTGAGAGACATCTGGTTCCAACAAGATAGGACCCCAGCCCTTGCTGCGAATGTCCCAATGGTGAAATTGCGACAGTTGTTCTCGGTACGCCTCATCTCTCGGAGGGTTGATGGCAAGTTAACCCCACGATCACCAGATTTGAGCATGTGCTATTTCTTCCTGTGGAGATATCTGAAGGAGAAAGTGTTCAAAAGTCGGCCATGAAATTAAGAAGAACTGAAGATGCGAATTCGGGAGGAAAATGCTGCAATGCCCATTGAACGACATCGTGCAATACTTCAGATATCCTCTTAAATATTCATCGATACAGATGGCCACCATTTTCTGATGTCATCTTCTTAAAATGATCATACAAACGGCATTGTATACTGATTAAAATAAAATAATAAATAATTATGTAAGTATTGTTTCACTTTCAAAAAATATTTTAAACTATGGCATTTTATTTACCCCATCCTGTATAAGATTGTGTGAAAATTCATCTAAAATCATTGCGAAAGATCTGAAAATACTTACTGTATAGTTCATAGGGTTCATCTCTCAATTGACTGTTAACTTTGGACTCCTGAACACGGCTGATATAACATTTACCTTGCAACTGTGGATGAAAGAGAAAAATCTATAAATCTATGATATTGATTCAAGAATATTGATAAGTTGTGCCTTTTTATGTGTATCTAGAGGTAGAGTTATAGTTAGTATCTAGCGGCAGAGTTTTAGTTAGTATCTAGAGGCAGAGTTTTAGTTAGTATCTAGAGGTAGAGTTTTAGTTAGTATCTAGAGGTAGAGTTATAGTTAGTATCTAGAGGTAGAGTTTTAGTTAGTATCTAGAGGTAGAGTTTTAGTTAGTATCTAGAGGCAGAGTTTTAGCTTGTATCTAGAGGCAGAGTTTTAGTTAGTATCTAGAGGCAGAGTTTTAGTTAGTATCTAGAGGTAGAGTTATAGTTAGTATCTAGCGGCAGAGTTTTAGTTAGTATCTAGAGGTAGAGTTTTAGTTAGTATCTAGAGGTAGAGTTTTAGTTAGTATCTAGAGGTAGAGTTTTAGTTAGTATCTAGAGGCAGAGTTTTAGCTTGTATCTAGAGGCAGAGTTTTAGTTAGTATCTAGAGGTAGAGTTTTAGTTAGTATCTAGAGGCAGAGTTTTAGCTTGTATCTAGAGGCAGAGTTTTAGTTAGTATCTAGAGGTAGAGTTTTAGTTAGTATCTAGAGGTAGAGTTTTAGCTTGTATCTAGAGGCAGAGTTTTAGTTAGTATCTATAGGTAGAGTTTTAGTTAGTATCTATAGGTAGAGTTTTAGTTAGTATCTAGAGGTAGAGTTTAAGTTAGTATCTAGAGGCAGAGTTTTAGCTTGTATCTAGAGGCAGAGTTTTAGTTAGTATCTAGAGGTCGAGTTTTAATTTGTATCTACACACTTCGATCTAATTCAAATTCTAATCAAACTTTCAATTCTTTCACTGCAGAGTCAATATTAATTACTTTCATTTACAGGTTTTTAAGTTTGAAATTTCCTAACAAATATGGATTACCAATATCCCATTTCCGTTAAAGTTATTTATCGGTACTTTCGAGTGTTTAACAGTTTGCCGAGGATAATTCCAATGATAGGATTGTTGTTGGTTCTGCAATGGGTGATGTATCGCCAGTTAACAATCCTGTGAGTAAACTTTACCTGGTTATCTTTCACAAAAATTTTATGGTTTGCAAGTTATGTTATTAGGGAGAAGTCCGTGTTCGTGCGAACACTTCAATATTGTTTTTATGCAAGATAATAGAATAATTTTATTATCATTACACTGATTATGGATCTTTCCCATTTGACGAGCCCCACCAAATTTAATTCAAATTAATTTTTTATATGTATTTTTGTCCGTAGAATCCGAAAATCAAAACCGTTTTTTGCAGAAACTAATAGTTTTTGAGATATGAGGGTTTAAAGTTATTTATTTCCTACGTATTACTTTGAAAAACTTTGTATTACTTTGAACTTCGAAAAAAACTTGTGTTTTCACGCTTTTTGGTCAATTTTGGTCAAAGATAGCCGTAATGTAGTTTGTTGTATCCGCTAGTTTGTGGTACTTCACACTTCATGATTGTTTAATGACCATTACATATATATCAGTATTGAAGTAATAAATGGAAAATATCACGGAAACTGGGAATACATTCGATATATGTATTTCGGGGGGGGGGGCATGCCACCCCCAGAGCCCCCCTGCCAGGTCATTAATCAATCATGAAGTGTGCAGTACAAAAAACTAGCGGATACAACAAACTACATTACTGTTTCATGTAATAAATCTATATTGTTTAAGTAATTTCAATGAAAACACGAGTTTTTTTCAAAGTTCTCAATCCTTCAGTAATACATAGGAAATAAATAACTTTAAACCCTCATATCTCAAAAACTATTAGTTTCTACAAAAACAGTTTCGATTTTCGGATTCTATGGACAGAAATAATTATAAAAAATTTAATTTAAATTAAATCTGGTGGGGTTCGTCAAATGGGAAAGATTCCTGATTATATTACAAGTAATGAACTTGTGTGCGACCTTTTCATGATATGCAATATACAGGGTGACCCAAAAAAAGTGTATGACCCAACTTTAAATTCGTATATTTCAACAACTATTGGAGGTACAGTTTTCTTTTAAGTATCATCTTCTTTTTTGAAACCTTTTCCATCCATAGGTAAATTTTATTAAATTTTATTCATTTTTGTGAATATAGCAACTACTTAATTGATGGGTGGTGCAAATGGTCAGAAAACGGACAAATAAGTAAGTTCAAACATTAAAAATATCTTTATTAGACAAAATCCACATTAATAAAAGAAAAAATTCATTTCTATGTTTTCAAAAATATTCATATATTCATTTTATAAAATATTGACAATATGGAGAAAAGTAATTAAGTACAAAAATGATGGCACAAGTTTTAGTTTTAACAAAAGTCGTTCAGGTTACAAGAAGACGGTGTATACGATCTGAAGACAAAATAAATTTTATTCATCAAATTTAAACTTAAAACACTTTTCTCCAGATTGTCAATATTTTATAAAAGGAATAGTTATATGAAAATTCTTACTACCTAGAAATAAAACTGGTTTTATTAATGGGGATTTTGTCTAATAAAAATATGTTTTATGTTTGATTTGTACCACCCTACAATTAAGTCGTTGCTATATTCACAAAAATGAATAAACATTTACCTGTAAATACAAATGGGTTCAACGAACAAAATGATACTTGAAATAAAACTGTACCTTCAAAGACTGTTGAAATATGCGAATTTAAAGTTTGGTACACTTTTTTGTGGTCACCCTGTATATTTCATATCTTGGAAAGGTCGCACACAAGTTTTTTACTTGTAATGTAATCAGATTAATGATAATAGAATTCGTACACTGAGCAAGTGTTTAGTGACGTGGAAGCTCTTCCCACTTCTAAAACCTTGAAAACTTAGTCACGACTGTAATTGTTTCCATTATAGAAAACACTTGAAAGTAATAGATAAAACTATTTGAAATTGCATTAAGATGTTCAACAATAATGAAGAGCGTGATTTATAATATGTAATTAATTTCATTACTTGGGACAGTTTCGATAAGATCACTCAAATTATTTTGAGCTAATGACGTCATCGACACACCAAAGTTTGTTCGTGTGTACATTTTACAGTTTGTGAACACACTTGGTTGCCATAAATTGAGATATAACTTTTATTTCAATGTATCGAGTGAGTCATCATATATTACCATCATACATATGTATATATATATAAAAAAACTCTACTATTATGGGATATATAAATTTTTATAAAAGATTTTTTTTTTTTTTGACATGACAAAATACAAATGTAGAATATTTGATTAATATAATGCCCTATCACACAAGCATGTTTCTCATGCCACAGCGAATAAAACGGTGCATGAAAACTTACAATGATATTGATTCCCTTTGACTTTATGTAAAAAATCAATAACAATATATACATATACAGAACTAAACAAATAGATAGATGGAACCCTTGGTTTTTTTTAAACATTTTACCCCATTTATATCCGTATAAATAACTTTAGCAAATATAATTATGGTTGATAAGGATAATCTTTATCTTTATCTACAGCCATAGACCAAATTTTAGGCAACTTTCGTTCAACTTTTTACTGTATTTGATCTATACATTTTAGAAAGATTAGTCCATGAGTGTAACGTGTCATTTGTTCATGGTTTTCCCATGTGTTTTCCACGTCAATGAATGAGTCACACCAATGGACATCTGCTGAAAATGGTCACAGGGTGGAATCACTTCATACTATCATTTAAAATATAGTTATTGCACATAGAGTAGAATAGGTTTTATAAGTTCGATGTATGTTGATTAAAAAGTTTCGAACACCTTCCAAGTGAAAATGAACGTATTTCTGATGAATTCAGTATTAAAGTATTTACATCTATATAATTGTTATTGCATTTGAAAAAATGTATCATAATTGTATATATATTAATTTCCGAATTCTCATCAATTTCATTATATCAAATTGATATTAGGATAATTGTAGATTTCAACTTATTATATAATAAATACGTATTCTTTGATATTTTTTTAATTAAATTAATTTATGTAATCAACATAAACTTCAACTAATTACATATTTATTTAATAATTATCTTTCTAAATACAATTGGTACCTAAAAGTGTACCTGATTGCCATTAAATTTACTATAATACGAGATAAAGTTCGTATTTTTATCTATTTCTTCTATTTAATCTTAGGAATGTTTGAGAGATATGGTTGAGTGTGACAATTTAATAGATAATTTATTACGAAGTTAATACTTTATCAATTTCATATTTACTTCTAACAAACACACGTGTCTTCTTAGAATGTACACACATGAGTCATCAGAAATGATTTCTACCAGATGCAACCATGGGCTCACACATGTTTTCGAGGCATATTTCGCGTTATTTATGACTGTTTGACAACTGAAACTTTTCCATCCTGTATAGAATTATATTCGTCCTATATATTGTTTTCAAAAAATGAAGTCGAATTCCTTCAATTAAAATGGTTTGGGGTGAGGCAAATGAGGTTAACATAAATGACTAAATCATCGTGTTAGTTGGTTTTTAATGATATTGTACAATTTTTTTTTTGTCTGTAGCAAATAAAATAGCGGAAAAAAAACATATATATCCTATGTTAAGTATAAAATGCTTAGAAAATTTATCAAAAATTTATGTCTGGAAAAGAGAGTTTATTTGTATACAAATTTAGTACAGAATATATAGTATTTTGAAAGCTTTGAAAGTTTCTGTTACTCCCAATAGTGCGAACACTTATTGGACGCTGAAGAAACAGATTGTAAATTTTTTGTTTAATTTCCAGTTAGAATTTTATAAGCAACTTTTAACTGTTTGCCCTTGGTTTAAGTTGTTAATGAATACCTAAAGTAAATTAAAGTTTCTACAACAAGTTTCTCCTAATTTCTAACTTTACCAAATATATTGATAGTAAATAGATCATACTTACCTAGTTGATTTCCAAACAAATTTGGGCTTAGTATTCTTTTTTCTAATTTAAAATCAGCAATTCTGAAGTAAAAATGGGTATTGTAGTGTATAGATTATAAAAATCTTTAAATATATTGAAATAAATACGGTAAAATGATATAGCACATTCGCCACATTGATCAAAAAATTTATGAAAATTGGCTTGTAAGAGCCATTTGAAATTTAAATATGCTCATCTTATTCTCAATTTTTCTAAAGAGTAGGGCCTTAAAGTAAACTAAACTTTCGCCAAATTTGTCAAAAACAGATTTAAAAGAATTGATTAGGTAATATTAGTATATTTTTACTCTTAGAAATTCTTTTATAAAAATATTAGATGACAAGTGGCGCCCTCACGTGGTGAAAGTTAGAGTGAGTGGCCAAGTTTGTATACAATGGGCAATACTTAGGTACAATTCTATTTGGTCAAACACGACTGCATTCTTTTAATCTTAACATGTGAATGTGCCATGACATATTTTATAATTTTATACAAGCATTTATAAGTGTACCGACTATATTAATGTTACATCATTAAATGTTCTGAATATATTTAGGCCAAATTTAACTGAAATTTAGTTTTGACTGTACTGCCCATTTAAGGTTTTTAGACCTTCAAAGCATGAAATCAATAAACAACGCAAAATATAACGGTATATCTTCAACGGTTTGCGGTAAGTTCATCGCCGGAGAGTTCCTCGTCTTCAGTTCACCACATGGCAAGTTCTCGTAACTCAATTCACCGCATGATAAATTCACCGTGAAAAAAAAAAATATATAATTCAGAATATGACAATAATAAATATTACAAAGATGATAGTATAAGCCGCAGGTTTTTCTGAAGCCATCAGTTGCTTATTCTCTTGACTTTGAATTTTAGAAATAACAACAATACTTTAAATTGAGACTTACAATGCGATGAACTTTCCCGCGGTGAATTGGAGGTGAAGAACTTAGCTGTAATCCTCTTCTTCAATAATACATATCATTAATCGCATTTTCCCTTGTGTAGGTACGTAGAAGATGGCAATGTTTTCTCTCCACAATACAAAGTCTTCTCCATATCAGAAGAACAAGGTAATGTGCAATACTAAAATAAGTGATATAAAGTCTATAGCAATCAATTTTAATTTAATATTTATAATCTAATTAGAAAGATTGACTTAGTATTATTTTTTATGATATTTCTTCAGATATTCGTTCCACTTATGACGATGTGGAGAAACAAGTGAGGCCTCTGAAGCGCATTCTACTTCGCTCTAAGGTGAGAAATATATAAATAAATAAAATAAATTAATTTCAGTGTGAATTGCAACTAAATTTTATTTTTCCTTTTTCTGAGTACCTTATAGTTTCAAAATGGTCATTCACATTGCATTGAATCATTAATAAATTATTGAAAACTAGAGATTGGGAAGGATGGGGCAAGATGAATAATTTCAAGTCAGATCATTCAATTGAAACTCAGTTATCCGTTTACTAAAATAAAATTAGAATCAATTTAAAAGTTAAAATGTCAAAATTAGGTATTTCAGTAACCGAAAATCTACTGATCCTTCTGCGCTCTATAAAAATAAGATTATATTCATCTCAAAACATTTCTAATATGCGTAATTTGCTTACCAGTGGCTGGAGAACTGGGAGACTGACTTTGGTTTAGGTCAAGTAGGATTCAGTAACTTGGGTTGTGAGGTAGAATCCTGTTATTTGACTTCAAACATAACGGAGGTCACAGCCAAAGAGTGGGACGCAGTGATTTACGACTGGCAAGAGGAGAATACCTTGAAACTATTACGAGGAAGGAGGTAATGATATACAATATTGTGAACACCTTTTATTCTTGAAATGATAAATCTGATACAGATTCATACGACATCTCAATTTTTGATGATACTAGCTCGCATTAAGCAACAGTAATAAACTCGGAAATTTTCTCAAACAGAAGTCCAAAAACCTATTTCATCTACTACTCTACTGAACGTCCAATTCCCAATCTCCTGAGGTACTACATCAACAAGAATAAACTAAATAGTGTTTTCAATATCACTATGACATACAGAAGAGACTCTGATATTGTTGTACCGTAAGTCAAAATCTAACTAAATTGAAATAAAAGCATTTAGTAAAAATAATTCACTCGGCATTAATTTGTATTTCTATTTGTACGCTTGCACAGATACTTTCAAGTAGAGCGACAACCTAGGAAGTCTCTGGAGTACAGCGCCGGAGTCAATTTTGCCAAGGATAAGACAGCTATCGCTGCTCAATTTGTCAGTCACTGTGGAGCCATCAGTGATAGAGACAAGTACGAAGACTATAAAATAATGCTTTCACTTTTGTTAGGTGAACTCTATTTTGATTTTGAACGATATTTGAGACAACGAAAATGTTTTTAAATAATTCCTTCCATCCAATTTTCTAAAGAGTAAAGATCAAAATCAGATATATATTTTCAAATATAGTGCAAAAACACCTACTGAATATACTATTTGTCTACAACTTGAAATTAATTATTGGATTATTTTGACAATAATATTTTACAAGAAACAGTTCAAAATGTATGAATAGTTAGATTGATACCAAACTAACCCAACGGGTTTTTTCCATTCTCCCATCATTTTATATTCAACAGCTTGACGGCATCCATTCAGAAGTACATCCCAGTCGACATATACGGAAAATGTGGCCCATTCGACTGCAGAAAGGAGAATAGGGTTCGCTGCGACAATATGCTTGGCGAAAAGTACAAATTCTATTTCTCCTTCGAGAACACCCTCTGCATTGACTACATCACTGAGAAACTATCAAGAGCTTATTTGTGAGTACATGATTTTTTTAGATTATTATACATTGTGAAATAATAGATCGGCTGAATATCATGAATATATAATTCAGCAGATGAAGATACTTTTATTCAAATATTTTCTAATTTTATTCTTACACTCATAGTAATTCACTGAACAGTAATTCTAGCCTTTCCATATAATAAAAGTACCCTCCGTCGTCTCCAAATTAATCATAGTTAATAATCGGTAAATATCGCAGTTCAACGATGATGTTTAACTTGAAATGATTATATTTAAATCAAAACTAATATTCTTCTTATGAGGACAAAACGAACCGTCATTAAAAAAAACGTAATTAGAAAAATGGTGTACAGTAAGTTCACCGGGTTCAATTCATCGCTACTGAGTTCTCCGTCATAAATTCTCGATACTAAGTATCACTCTCAATTCACCTCCAAACAAATTTAATTCAAAGGATAACTAGAATAAAAATTACCAAGATGATTAACAAAGGCCAAATTGTGTAATAAAAAATGATGTTAATAGCCATGAACTAAATAGAAATGAAGAAGTATAAAATACAGGCTTGATTAATGTATAGTTGCATTGTTGCACCTCATTATATATTTAAAATGCTTTTTCTAATCAAAGAAAATATGTAAGAACAGGAATATTTGATCCAGTCGTTTGTTAATTACTAAATTGGGTAATTTAATAGACGAATGGAATTATAACGCAAGTCAAAGTTCAAAGGGACACTGTATTTGTTTATCTTGAGCACAAATTATTAATATAGTATAAGGACACAAGCTGTAGAGTCTTATTTTGAAAGAATACAGTAGATGGTACAGATGAGAGCAGACGGACTAGTCTTTAGTCATTGTGGACTGAGCCCGGTCAAACTAGTAACTGAAATGAACACTAAGTCTTATATTTACAGGCCTTATATAGCATGAGCTCCCACCGGAACCAATCTTACTTGCAAGCTACATTCTGGGTGCCCTAATTAATTCTCATTGGGCTCAATAACCACAAGAATTCTAAATATTTACCTTTCTAATTTACTCTGTACATTTCACATAGGTTAATTGCGACGAATTGAGGGCGGTGAACTTACCTGTAGTTTAGAAAAATAGTTGAGACAAATATTCACAAGGAAGCATATTGTTATGAAGCTATACGCATTGGTGCAAGTATGCATTTTGGACAGCAAATATTCTTCTGCCTTTGATTCATGATCTCCTTGTTATCAGATTTTCAGTTGTACCAGTGGTTTATGGTCTGAGTTACGAGACGATGCACTTACCGCCTCATTCCTTCATAGACGTAATGGACTTTGCCTCTACCAAAGAATTGGCTGATTACCTACTCTACCTAGACAAAAATGATACAGCTTATAATGAATATTTTGCGTGAGCATCCATAGTTATAAGTTATTTGATGAGTAATCTGACAAAAATAATCAACGACATTTTATGTTCGAATCAAGAGTGATTGTGCTGTGAGTTAGGTCAAATTGTAATCACGGATCAGCAATTGGTAGTCCAAAATTAGCCCTATTAGAATTTCCCTACCCTAACTCGTTGATCTCCTTCAGATGGAAGACAGACTATAAGGTAACCTTCGGCATCAGGTACCAATCCATGTGTGAGTTGTGTGAGTTCCTGCACCGTGCTGAGGATTTTGAAAATAATCCTTTCCTCTATGAAGATGATTTCTTCCAAAATAAAGAAGTTATTGTACCTAAGCCAAAGACTAAATCCAAAATAAGGATGCCACAAGCCTCATTTGTCCACAAGAATGTATTTGTAAAAGGTAACAGGAAGGAGTACAAGAACATCACGGAGTGGCACATAAAGGATGTTTGTATCAAGCCTAATGAAGACACTAATTTTATGAAGTTTGTGTATGACCTATAAATAATATAACACAATGCTTCAAATATTGGCAAGGTGCTAGGAGTGACTAGGACATTATTTTTATTCCTTCATAGTTTATACATTTATATTTATCTTTATATAAATACAATTGAGATGGTGGCAATTACCTTTCAAGTTTTGGAATTTGGTACAGGGTATTTATACTTCAGTAATTCATAAATTTCTGTATTTTTGTGTAAGACCAGTGAAAGAACCGAAGAGGAAATGAAACCTGTCTACACGATCATATTTTTCTCTTTTTGGCAAGTTATTTTCTCTTTATGGAAAAGTTCTAAAAAGGCCATAAAATTACTCATTAAATTGATATTTTTTAATCACTTTCAAGTTGAAGTCTGCTACGTTGTTTATAGATTAATTTTATAAATTATACAGAACTTTGAAATTAAGGACATTTAAATGCTTTGACAAGATTTGTTATATATTGTTCTTTGCTCTAGAAATATGAGTTAATCCATTTATTATTTGACAAAAATATTCATGTTATATTTTTGCTTTAGTAATTTCTTAGCATACCTAATTATAAATGATATATCACTAGGTTAATCATATTTTATTTAGTTTTACTATATGTATTTAATAATAAAATACTTACTATATACTTAATACTAAAATACTTTTAATAAATTTAATAAAGTAAAATACATCTTTGAATTAAATAAAAAGAACTTTTTTTTCTCATCTTGTACTTATTTGATAAATTACAAACCGTTTTTTCAATTCATTTTAGAAATCATAATAAGAGTAAATAACCAATAGCTAACAGAACTAATCAACGAACAACTTCAATTATTTTCATTTGTAGCATCGACACAAGTAAAGGCTGAGATCAGATAGCAAAATAGAGGATTTCTTTGAGAACAGTTTACCAGTTTCTGCAGTCTGGGTCAGCGGCAGCAAGAAATATCTGATCTTCGTTCCTCCCATATATATATGAATAACTCCGTTTAACCACCTGATTACAAATTATCTAGGAACTATTTGAGAAGTAAATTACGTGAAAAAGATAGATTCTTAACTATTACAGAGAGTTAAAGTAAGGCTATACAAATACATAAAATCAAGTAAATAAGCTATTTATAGAGTAATAAAAGTTAATAAATACATGGAGGTTTAGTTGAATGAAATTCACAATGCTGACTCGCATTGTAGGAAAGAAAAAGAAACAAACAATACGAGTTCACTGAAGAATTTGGGGAATTTTCCTTTCGATCAATTTTCCATTCGACCAATTGCTTTAGATAAATTGTTTTTGGTCAATTGCTTTCGATCAATTTTCCTAGACCCAAGAATTTGCATGTGTGTTTGCTGCTATTCGAGGAACGCTAACGGGAACTTCAAGAGCGAGATACAGACTAAAGAAAAGTCGCTAGAATTTAATCAGCACATATCTATACCTATTCAGTTCTGAGCAAATAAAACTAACTTCAACACAGTACCTTTGTACAATCAATAAATATGTATCTTTATTTTGTTTAAATCAGCAAAAGTTAAGACTCATTTCATATTAGATTTGCAAGATGTGATTGTATATGATAAAATCTAATAGAAAACAAATACACCATAAAAAAAACAATGATTTTATTGCTCAAAAAAACATGATTTAAACCAAGTGTTTGGTTTTTTTAAATCCACCCTGCTGCAAAGTATGGGAGATATCTGAATAATCTGAAATATTCTTAATTAATGATTATTTTGAATTATTTTCTATACATTTTCATTGCTGATTTTCATGTACATATGTCTACGTCCAGTACTATTTTCATATTAGAGGTGCATTAATTAATAATTAGATTACGCTATACAGAGCTCATGACGACAACAGTTACTTCTAACAATGTAGTAACTGCAGGCGCATATAAACTGCGTCCATTGCTTTATTGCAGATCACTCTTTTGTGAATAACTTTAATAATATTGATCGTACAGTAGTGAAACTTTGGTCACGAGAAGAATGCTTTTATGTTAGTATCTTGCTGAAATATTTTTTGAATCCATGATAAAATTAGAAAGTTATTAACGTTTACGTATTTTGAAGTCATTTTAACTGTCCATCGCTTTATTGCAGCTCTGTGAAAAGACCAAAAAATGGGCGATTAACTTCTAACGAGAGGGTAAAAATTGTAACAGGTCCTGCAGAAGGGTTGACTCTTCTATATTTAGCTAATGAATTTGGGAAGGAGAAGAGAAACATAGTTTCTGTTGTGGAATATCCCGACACCATCCCAAGGAGAGATGAGGGTACGAGGAGAAGCTTTTCCCCTCGAAATATGCGAAAACTACCCATGCAGGTTATAAAGCAGCCAAATAACACTAGTGTCTCCATTTTCGACAAGGCTGTCATTGGTTATTCGTCCAAACAGTGTCTTAAATGAGACGACAAGGAACGTGGAGCCCATTTCCAGGCCTCCTATGGACAAGACCCAAAAGGAAAAAGGCATTAGATGTACACAGAATTACATGAAAACAAACTTCCTGCTTGTTCTTTCAACAGATGAGGAAAAAGCCACCCTTGATGGTCTGGATGGATGGGTTGAAGTTTGGATCCTACTGAAGCTGTTTATCCACACTGGTTTCGTCGTCAACAAGGAGGCTGTGGCTTTATGTTTTAAGCGGGCATCATTGGTGAAACGTTAATTGGCCCTTTCCGAGTACCAGAGGGTGTAAACCTAATAATCCAATCCTACATTACCTCTTTTGTTGAGTACTTGATCCCTTGGCCTAATACTTGATGATTTTACTTGAATACCTAAGATGATTGTCTTGCATTACTTCACACATTCTCATGCTTGAAGGGTTACAACTTCTTTCCTCGTATCTCTGGGCATCAAGTGAGAGACTCTCATGACTTTCTGACCGTTTCATTTGAGACATTACGTCAGGACTGTTTTGACGAAAGACCAATGACAACCTTGTCAAAAATGGAGGCACTAGTGTAATTTAGCTGCCTTATGACCTGCCTGCGTATTTTTCGCATATTTCGAGGGGAAATTCTTTTTCTCGTACCCTCATCTCTCCTTGGGTTTGTGTCGGGATTTTCCTCAAAAGAAACTATTGTTCTCTTAACCCTTCCAAGTTATAAAGCTAAAAATAGAAGAGTCCTCCTTTCTGCAGGACCTGCTACAATTTTTACCCTCTCGATAGAAGTTAATCGCTCATTTTTTGGCCTTTTTACAGAGCTGCAATAAAGCGATGGACAGTTAAAATGCCTTCAAAATACATAAACGTTCATAACTTTCAAATTTTCTCATGGATTCAAAAAATATTTCAGCAAGATACTAACATAGAAGCAATCTTCCAGTGACCAAAGTTTCATTACTGTTCGATCAATATTATTAAAATTATTCACAAAATAGTGATCTGCAATAAAGCGATGGACGCAGTTTATAAGGTTTTTTTTTAAATAAATCTACGGATTAATAAAAAAAAAATACGGATTAATCCTCAAAATTGAAGAAGTGTTAATTATTTGATATTTTCTAATTGCTTTTAACATGCTTTAACAATGTGTTCTTTCAGAAGCGTCAATTTTAAATTGCGATTTGTATTATATATTTAATGCTTCAAGTCGTTACGTCGTATTATGTACACCCCATTTTGTTGATGAAGAAAGGATTTTTATGATTTATCACCCTATTAATATTAGCATTTATCTTCAACCTTAAAAAGTTTCTAAATTTGAGAAGAAATGGATTGTTCAAGATAAGTGAAAGGGCAGCAAAATTTTGTCACCTGAAAGAGACTGGTTCTATCCACAAGAAAAAGAAAATGAAAACAAAACCAAAAAGAACAGAAACAGTGATTTAGGGGGTGAATAGTTTCTTTGAAGAACCCCTCAGTTGCTCTCTCAGAAAAGATTTTCAAAAGATTTCACCCACCAAAACCACGTGGTGGAGGAACCTCATACATTAAATTGGTTTCCGTTTTTATCATTACACTTCAGTTCAACCATCAACGAAAGCACAGAAATAGCAGTTTTGCCAGTGGATTCTGCAGAAACCATCCAACATTGCCAATTAAATCGTTTGGACAGATGAGAAGTTCTTTTGCCTCCATCAAAAACAAATCGAAAAAATACGAATGAAAATCTTCGAAATATCTGGAAATCAAATAATACGTATATGATGCTAAGTTGCAATTATTAAACTGTTCATGTATTCCTTGATGAATATGGCAACTTGTCATCGGTTAATGGTGCTTTAAAACTCTGATAGCTCCAGCACATTATTTGGCACAGCCTGCAACTTCTTCACATTGCACAAATGCAGCTCTAGAATTTCCAAGGAAAAGTTTCGAAGTCGAGTGATTTGCAGAAGTACGGAAATAAAATTTCTGTTCAGCACACAGTTCAGATCTCAACCCTTTGGACTTTAACATATGGGCTGCTGCACAAACTCGAGTTTATATAAAAAAAAAACAAATTCCAATGAGTCACTTATACAATGCATTCAAAGCTTCGCTCAAAGATATAACAAGAAGACTCAAGAAAGTATGCAAGAATGTTCTGAAGTGTGCGTCGTTCTGTCTTCAGACTGGAGGGAGTGATTTTTAACAACCTTCTTAGGACCTCAGGAAATGTGCCTCATATGATATAAAAGAATAAATGTTTAATAATAATAAAAATCCTTTCTTTTCCTTCAAAGTGATTTATCTATATAATGGCATTTGACTTATTTCAAGTGCCTCTAATTCACAATTTAAAAAATGACGTATTTGATGGAACACAGTGTATAATGAATAATATGATTTTGATAATTTTTGCTACTGCCAATGATTGAATATATTGATTAAATTAATGACTAACAGTCTATTAGACTTTAAATACAGCATATAGACTATAAAATACATACACTATTTCCCATCAGAAACGACATTTTTAAAGAGCGATAGAAGCACTTCTAATGCATCAATTGTCATCATAGAAACTCCACTTTGATGGAAAAGAAAGTATTATTATTAAACATTCATTGTCCCACATCATATGAAGCACATCTCCTGAGACCCACCAAAGTTGTTGATAATGACCTCCTCCAGCCTGAAGACAGAACGAAACTATCTTCAAAACATTCTTGCAAAATTTCTTGGGGGTCTCCTTGTTACATCTTTCAGCAGAACTTTGAACACATTGTATAAGAGACTCAATGGAATCTTCTTCTTTTCCATATATAAACTCGAGTTTGTGCAGCAGCCAAGAAGTGAAAAACCAAAGGGTTGAGATATTTTTTTTTTGTTTAAAAAAGACAATATTTTTCCATTAAAAACAAGAAGGATAAAATCTTTACAGAAGAGGAAATTCCTTCAGGAACTACGAGTGAGGGGTTGAGTTCCCTGAAGGGGTGGACCCGACCCTCTAAAACCTCTCCTTCGCGGCTGAGAGGATGCTGAAGGCATTCCCTCTCTGGATCGCAAGAGCCATTCGCTGTTGGAACCAGGCAGACTCCCTTGGATCATTCGTTGTCTCAACAAGGCGTCTACCTATGGACTTCATGATTAAGGAGGTCGTTCTACCGTACGCTCCTGTGGTCTCTATAGCAATTGGCTCAAATATGTATGCATCTCCAAGGGCGGAGTATTTCTGACGTTTACGGTTCTCCGCAGCCCCGGCAGCTGATCCGGCCTCAACTGCGGAATCATTGAGGTGTGCTGGCCAGAGATTTTCCGTTCTTCTGCTAATGAATCGACCTCGAAACTTTTCACTGAGAAATTCTAGAGCTGTATAGTGTATATGTGCAACGTGGAGGAGCACTGTCTTGCATCCACCAAAGTGAAGAATGAGTTGCAGGATGGTGCAGTCTGTGCCAAGTAATGTCCTGGTGCAATCCGATATATGAAACACCATCAACAGATGACAAGTTGCCAACATCGTCAAGGAATGCATGAAAGGTTAGATCCATTCCATTAATAATGGCAACAAAGATATTACCTTAGCATCATACCTATCATTTATTACATTGATATTTCGAGGATTTTCATTAGTCTGAACTCCATTGTTTTTAGATGTGCTTTTTTGATGGAGGCAAAGGAAACTCTCGTTGGATGGTTGCTGCAGAATCCTCTGACAAAAATTACTTCTCAGTCCTTCGTGCACATCATTTACTGGTTGAAATGAAGTGTAATGATAAAAACAGACACGAAGATCATGTCTGGCAATCCTCCACAACGAAGATTTGGTGGGTGAAATCTGCTGAGAAGCTTTTCTGCGAGAACAATAATTATTAAGGGTTTCTTCTAAGAAACTATTCGCCTCATGAATCACTGCTTCTGTTCATTTAGGTTTTATTTTCACTAGTACAGTACCTGTTATTGAATCTAAATTATATTTGAATGCAAGTATGTATTATGAATACACATATTCTGATTAAACAAGAAAAAAATTCTCAAAAGCCAAAATATAAATTTATTTTTTAAATAATTAGTGTCAGTATTATTGTAGCCCGTAGTCATGATACTGCACCAAATTATTAGTTTCTATTTTCTATTACTGTTTCTTTGATTTTTCACTGATTTACACCAACTTTATGAAGCGCTGTTGATAGAATGACTGTTTAACCCATTTTGTGACACATGACGGACAGACGGACGGACGCGGCTCTTATTTATAATATAGACTTGCTTTTTCTTGTGGATATATTATTTATAGAAGCAGTCTTATTGAAAGGACCACGAACTCTTGTGGACTTTTTCAGGTGATAGCATTTAGCCGCTCTTCCATTTACCTTGGAGTGAAGCATGAATTTTCGGCGTATTGTTGAAGGAGAAGGTGTTTGGCAAGCTACAGAGTATAGGATGATCCATCTCTTCTCAAATTCAGAAACAATTTTAAGGTTGAAGATCAATGCTAATATTAATAGGATGATAAAATCCATTCTTTATGAACAAAATACCGTATACATAATACAACTTTAATCGTTTTAAGTTCTCCCAATTAGCAATTTAAATATAACGCTTCTGGTTTAACACAGTCACAGTGTAAGCATGTTCAAAACAATTAAAATAATCAAATAACTGACATTTTTCAAGTCTGAGGATTAATCCGTATACTTTTTTCTGACACATTCAAAAATTTGATAAGTGCCCCTTGAAGACCGATTTCTATATACGCCCCTCAGTAACTGTCTTTCGAAGACATTTAGTATATTAAAATCATCTCATATCTATATTAATTTATCTACGCTATTTTAACCAAGTAAAAATATCTTTTATTTAAAATTAAATAGGAAGTATAATTTTCAATGTGAATAATTATTTCACGCGGAAAAACAACTTTTCATACTAAATATATGAATTAACTAGCGGCCAAGCTCATTTTTATGAAGGAAATAAATGAAGTGTTAAATTAATAATTGAAGGGATAACAGGCCTATTTATACTAAATTGCCAAAAACGGCTACAAATTAAAAAAATACTTAATTCAGTTAATTGAGAATATTTAATTGGCTATTTGGTGTGATTAAAGTTGGGAGAGATCATTTGCACCCAACCTCTCTGATGTTCAGGCGACAACTGCCAAATAGAACCAGTAGACCAGTGTAATAAATATACTGGTAAATCGAAAAATCACTGAATCGGTTAACCAATGATTCCCTTCATTGGACTAGTGTTGTTTGGCAACCGTTGGCCCAATGTCGTTTCCATTGCATTGGCCCAGTGTTTTGCCAACGTTTACCGACTTTGGCTCGATAGTGCAATGTTATTAGGATGAGCTACGCTGGTGATGAAATTTGAGGCTGCATGTGATGAAGTGTGAAACTGGTGGATAAAGTGTGAGGTTGGTGATGAATTGTGAGGCTGGTGATGAAGTGTGAGGCTTGTGATGAAGTATGAAGCTGCAGCTGGTGACGAAGTGTGAGGCTGGTGATGAAATTGGAGGCTAGTGATGAAATGTGAGTGTGTTTGTTTTTCTAAATATTTTTAAAAATTATCCTCTGCATGAGTTTGAACCTGGAATCTTTACGTTGATCTAAAATATAAGTGAAATGAAATTATCAAAAATATTTTATTTTATTAATTAGAAATTATTGCTAATTGATTAAGAGTATGTGAATAAATGTATAAAATTAATGTTTGTAGCCATAATCTTCTAGCAATATTCATTTTCCAATGGTAATCTACTCTTCTCACGCAAATTTATATTTTCCATAATTTAGTCAGCTATGCTCTGAGCCTCTGTGTGACAGTCGTTTTGATTCTGAAGAAGGAGATTCTGACATTCGAACTGAAAGGTTATAATTACATGAGCTCCTGCGGTTTCTATAATTAAAAGAAACTGTTACCAGCTTCACTTAAAACTTTCTATTATATATTAGGTATTCAC
>CANNZV010000609.1:249706-286143 GCA_947561585.1 Caprella mutica
GGCGTGCCGACCCCCGAAGTAAAATTGTATGTCTCATAAACTCACCATTTGTCTCTCCAGCTCTCTCCAAAATTCAACAAATTCTCTCCAAAATGATCAAATTTTCATAAATTCTCTCCAAAATAACATTGTAGCATAGGAGAAAAATAGATAAAACTCGCCATTTGCATTTGAAGGACTCAAAATAACTGTCACAAACTCGCCATTAAAATGGCGAGTTTGAATATGCTTTATTACTTGGCCTGCCAGGTCATTAAACAATCATGAAGTGTGCAGAACAACAAACTAGCGGATACAACAAATTACATAAGTTTTTCACTTTAAGGTCATTAATAGAAACTAGAAAGTACAGTGGTGCGGCGGTGCGCCGTATTGTAGTGCGCCGTAATCCATGTTTTAAAGTGTGGCACAAAAGTCGCCAATTAAGTGAGAAAATGGATCCAAGTCTGAAGTCGCCCAAGTAAAATAGTATGTCTTATAAACTCGCCATTTGTCTCTCCAGCTCTCTCCAAAATTCAACAAATTATCTCCAATATGATCAAATTTTCATAAATTCTCTCCAAAATAACATCGTAGCATAGGAGAAAAATAGATAAAACTCGCCATTTGCAATTGAAGGGCTCAAAATAACTGTCACAAACTCGCCATTAAAATGGCGAGTTTGGACATGCTTTATTACTTGGGAAGTCGCCACATTTAAGATACTTTAAAGGAGAAATTTGACTTCCTAGGTTAGATTTTACACTAGGAAACATCCTTTTACTTCATGCCTGATGCATTTGAATCTCTTGAGACTATTTTAAGAGTGATTTACTGGTTATTTACAGCCAGACTGCAGGAACTGGTAAACTGGTCTCCAAGAAATCCTCTATTTTGGCTTCTGTTCTCAGTAAAATGCATGAAAAATATAGGAGGAAATTAATGATTGTTCACACAGAAAATGTTAAAAATGTCCCATGTTCTGCAGACTGGATTTACAGGTTTTCCAACTTGTTTAACCCCTCAAAAGTCGCCAATATACTGGCGACTTTGTCCATACTTTAAAACATGGGCTGTAATGTGGTGCGCTGCTCAGCTTTTAGATACTGTTGGTGTTTTCAACCACTTAAATTTGCCCTACCAGCTCTAAGTCGGGGGGGCGCCGCCATTTATTATTTATATTGGCATGTGGTTGAAAACAGCCAACATTACATTAGTTAGAGTAGATTAGGTCATTAGGATAGGAAAGCACTGTGACCCGGTGCGTAGAAACATCGAATCGGCGAAACGGAGTCAAATATGCATGTTAAAGAACTGTTTGCTTCATTTTAAATGCTCAATGAGGTTATATATTGCCAAAGAACACTTGGTTGAACACCGGAAAGGCGGAACCGACCAAAATGAAACGAAACGAAACGGAGTTAAATATGGATGCTAGAATACTGTTTGCCCAGTCTGCAGAATGCGTATCTTCTCCTGTAGAGATTTTAATTTGAGAGACAGTTGTCTTAATGTCTTTGACTCTCGGTAGCAGTTTCATAATCTCCCGCAGCTAAATTAATGGTAACATAGGAATTAATTCAAAATCTCCCGCAGGCCGCAGGTAAATTATTGGTAACATAGGAATTAATTCAAGATCTCCCGCAGAGATCTCCAATTTCTAAAATTCAATCAAAAACTCCCGCAGAGAGTCTTGGAAAAATGGTCCATATTCTGCAGACTGGCTGTTTGCATCATTTTGAATGCTCATGGAGGTTATTAAAGAATGAATAGTCGCATTAACATATAAAGAGCTTAATAAAGAAAAACGTACTTAATACATTAGTACAAACGTACTTAATACATAAGTACAAACGTAATTATTACATAAGTACAAACATACTTATTACATAAGTACAAACGTACTTATTACAATTTACATAAGTACAAACGTACTTATGTACAAACTTACTTATTACATAAGTACAAACGTAATTATTACATAAGTACCAAGTAAAATAGTATGTCTCATAAACTCACCAATTGTCTCTCCAGCTCTCTCCAAAATTCAACAAATTCTCTCCAAAATGAACAAATTATCATAAATTCTCTCCAAAATAACATTGTAGCATAGAAGAAAATTAGATAAAACTCGCCATTTGCAATTGGAGGGCTCAAAATAACCGTCACAAACTCGCCATTAAAATGGTGAGTTTGGACATGCTTTATTACTTGGCATAAGTACAAACATACTTATTACATAAGTACAAACATACTTATTACATTAGTACAAACATACTTATTACATAAGTACAAACATAATTATTACATAAGTACAAACATAATTATTACATAAGTACAAACGTACTTATTACATTAGTACAAATGTACTTATAACATAAGTACAAAAAAGTACTTATTACATTAGTACAAGCGTACTTATAACATAAGTACAAAAAAAGTACTTATTACATTAGTACAAACGTACTTATAACAACAACATGCTGATAGTCTTTCCCATTGCATGATACGTGCACTGGTTGTGACTGTCTATTTTTATGTCTATTCCTATCCATTAATTATTATCTGTCTATTGCTATCCGTTACTTATGTAATAAGTAAGTTTGTACTTAGGTAATATGTACATTTGTACTTCTTTAACAATTAAGTACATTTTTACTCCAGTAATAAGTATGTTTTTACTCATGTGATAAGTACGTTTGTACTTATTTAATAATTAAGTACGTTTTTACTCATGTAATAAGTACGTTTTTACTCATGTAATAAGTACGTTTTTACTCATGTAATAAGTACGTTTGTACTTATTTAATAATTAAGTACGTTTTTATTCATGTAATAAGTATGTTTTTCTTTATTAAGCTCCTTATATGTTAATGCAACTATTCATTCTTTAATAACCTGCATGAGCATTCAAAATGATGCAAACAGTATTCTAGCATCAATATTTTACTCCGTTTCGGTCCGTTCCGCCGTTCCAGTACGTTTTGGTTCATTTTGGTCGGTTCCGGTGTTCAACCAAGTGTTCTTTGGCAATATATAACCACATTGAGCATTTAGAATGATGCAAACAGTTCTTTAACGTACATATTTGACTCTGTTTTGGTCCGTTTCGGTGTTTCTACGCACCCCACTGTGACCCTAGGGCAGTGGATACAGTCTGCACTCTGCAGACCTTTCTTTCTTGCCAGGGGGAAGAGTGTAACATTTAGGTATATTCATAGGTAAGTAAACTTTAGGCAATTAAGAATCTGACCCCAGAGCAGTATATACAGTCTGCACATTGCAGACTACTCTTTCTTGCCAGAGGAAAGAGTTATTAATTGATAGGTAGGTAAATAGGCAGTTAAGAAACGAATCATTATGGAACTCCAGACTGCAGGAACTGGTAAAGTGTTTTCCAAGAAATCCTCTATTTTGGCTTTTGTTCTCAGTAAAATAAATGTAAATATAGGAGGAAATTAAGGATTGTTCACACAGAAAATGTCAAAAATGTCCAATATTTTGCAGACTGGATGGAACTCACTCAGGCTTCTGACATTCTTCATTCTTGCCTATGATTCTCAGCCAGTTTGTCTTTGGTGCACTGAACTCCTCTGACTTTTTCAAAAATATGAGAAATAGCTGCCAACATTTTTCATCAATTTGTCTAGTCCTCCAACATTTTTCCAGTTTCTCCTCCAAAAATTAATGGTAATATAGGAATTAATAGCTAAATATCCTCTTGACATTGCAAGAATTTTTTTATTAGAGAAATTGAATATCTCCCGACATATCATTGGAATTTACCACCAAATACAATCTGGATTATCAGAGATGAAAGATGCAAGTTGTGGATCATGGCAGCATGATTGGGATACTCAGGAAACTGATAAGTCATTGTCTCAACAGCCCTTAATTGTTATTCCTGAAACACAGCTTAATAGTTCCGCTGCTGATGATATGAACCCCAAAGCCAGTCTGCAGAACATGTCCTATAGTAAAACTAACCATACACTTGGTTGATAGCCTTGGTAAAAATTCAATAATCATAATTAAGCCCACATCTGAAAACGATAGACAAATGATCAACAATCCTATCAAATTTGGATCAGAATTTGGTAAAACCTCAAATAACCTTAAAGACATCAGAACTAACAGAAAATTGAATATAATTGTCATAGAATTTAAACAACACTCAGACAAAAACATCTTCTCAAAACTTCTTCTGACCACTAAAATTGGTCAGTGGAATGTAAAATGTTATCTACCAAACTCTGAAAAACACAGAGTTGGTGTAATTTCTCCTATTAGTGCTGATGTTGATATTGATGACATCAGATTTATTATGATTCTAACTCTACTTTAATCAAAATTGAAAGACAAAAGCGTAAGACTGATACAGGTGAATGGGAACCTTCTGCCTCCATCAAGATCACATTTGAGGGAGATTCACTCCCATCTGCTGTTACCATCACACACAGCTATTATAAGATCAGAGCATTCATAGGCCTACCCAGACAATGAATGTTATAAATGTCAAAGAATGGGACATATGGCTGCTAGCTGCAGATCCTCAAACCCACGCTGCCTTTTGTGTGGTGAAAACCACACTTAAAATGACTGCATTAAATCTGCTCTTGAATTCCGCTGTGCTAATTGCAACAATAATCACAAAGCAAATTCTCGTGAATGCACCTACTATGAGTCAGCTCGCAAGATCGAAGCCATTATGCAGAAACAGTCTTTCTTATGCAGATGCTAGGTCACAAATCTTGAAACCAAATATTCTTGAGAAGAATAAAACTGTTCAAAACAAAATTTCTGAAAATATTAGATCACAGATCCCATCATACAGAGATGCTACTCTTGGAATCAGAAATTCTCCTCCTGCTAAACAATTTAGAAATGCATCCCAACAAACTGAACCTGATGCTGCTGCTGTACGGTCTGCATCAGATAATAGAATTCTAAATTCCTTTTCTTCTGAGCAGGAATTTCTTGACAAAGTTAGAAATATTGTTACTGAAATAATGATGAAGAAAAAACCTCTTCTGTAAAGAGAGTGATTAATCAGCATTTTGCTGCTGATAAATCATTAGTTACAGGTCCTGACAGACCAATTGATAAGACTAAAATTCTTAAATGCAACTTGGATCTCTTCAGTGAACCAGATGATGATGGGGTGCTCATTGATGCAACTTCAGACTCCTCAATTCAGTTGGAACATTCTGAATCTCCAGAAAGCAGCTTTAACCGAAATGTAAACAACAAAAGAACTGCTAACACGCAATTGCTAAAGAAGAAGAAAAACTAAATGTCTCGCTCTAATCTAACAGGAATTCAATTTAATTGTAGGAGTGTTAATAACAAATTTGGAGAAATTAAACTTGAATTATATCCCACAAAGTTGGTTATATGGCTCTTTGCGAGACTTGGCTCTCAGATTCCATATGAGCCTACTTTCCATGGATATACTGCCATCTGGAAACACAGACATCAAATGAATGGAGGGGGACTGGGAATCATTATCAGAAGAGAAATACAGTATATATTGAATAGTTTTCCTCCTTACCATTTTTATATTTTGTAATTTGATCGTTTGATACATTATTCTGTCAAAGTACTTGTTTTGTAACATTACAGTGTGTTAATATCCCCTTTATGAAAATTTGTTGACGAAATGTTTTGTCAACGAAACGTCTGCACACCCAGCATATACTCTAGTAAAGTTTATGACTAGGTTGCAGATGTTTGGTAGCGAATATACGAGCAGAAATGAGTATAAAATGGTAAAATATGATATCAATTGGAACATAAATAGACCTATTGTATACCTATAGGATTTAACAAGGACTATTTCTCAATAAAACAACTCCGTTCCGGTAATTCATGTTCCGTTACGGTAATTCATGGTCCGTTACGGTAATTGTATGGACCCAATTTTCAGGAGCAACTACAACTAGACTAGTCAGTAGACTGCAGGAACTGGTAAACTGTTCTCCAAAAAATCCTCTATTTTGACTTCTGTTCTCAGTAAAATTAATGTAAATATAGGAGAAAACTCAGAAAATTAAGGATTGTTCACACAGAAAATATTAAAAATGTCTCATAGGATCCAGTCTGCAGAATATGGGAGATATTTGGGATATTCTCTCTGAACAATTTTGATTTAATTCCTATATTTACATTAATTTTGCTACGAACACTTCTGAATTACTCCCTATATTCCAGACTGTATTTCATGGTAAATTCCCAGACTGCAGGAACTGGTAAAATGTTCTCCAAGAAATCCTCTATTTTGGCTTCTGTTCTTGGTAAAATACATGTAAATATAGGAGGAAATTAAGGATTGTTCGCACAGAAAATGTTAAAAATGTCCCATATTCTGCAGACTGGGTAAATTCCACCCCAGTCTGTATTTGGTGCACAAAATTCCACTGACTTTTTATAAAAGCTGAAAAAATCCACCATAAATTTTCCAGTAATTTAGCTGATTCTGTGATACACCAACATTACCCCTTTTTCCACCAAAAATTAATGGTAACATAGGAATAAATAGCTAAAAATCCACTGACTTTGCCAGAATACTATTTTTAATGGAAAAAAATTCCACCGACAAGTCGGTGGAATTTACCATGAAATACAGCCTGGATTCCACCGACTTGTCGGTGGAATTTTTCCCCATCAAAAATAATATTCTGGCAAAGTTGGTGGATTTTTAGCTATTTATCCCTATGTTACCATTAATTTTTGGTGGAAAAGTGGGTAAAATGTTGGTGGATCAGCCAAATTACTGGAAATTTATGGTGGATTTTTTCAGCTTTTTCAAAATGTCAGTGGAATTTTGTGCACCAAATACAGACTGGGCAATATATAACCTCATTGAGCATTTAAAATGAAGCAAACTGTTCTTTAACATGCATATTTGACGCCGTTTCGATGTTTCTATGCACCGGGTCACAGTGCTTTCCTATCCTAATCATTAATCAAAACTCAAATTCTAACAAGTTACTCATGAATGATGAATACTCGACTGACGACCACTGATTTTAATAATGATTAACCCTGTTTTGTTTACTAGTGTTTAGTATTAGTAGAGCATGTATAGCATGCAGTGATGCAGAGTTAATTTTTTTCAAATATTATGAAATATATAGGATTAAATTTTACATAATTAAAAGAAATAATGTTTAGTTTCTGCAGTCTTGCAGAGTTGTCTTTAGGATGAATCTCTGACAGAGTTACTAGTCAGCCACTCTGGAAAATACCTTAGGCTAACAGATGAATTTTAGAGGCTAAATGATTAGACAGTTCCCATAAATTTCTTACTATATTTTAAGGTTTGCTAAACTCAAACAGAGTAATTAATTCATCAGAAAAGAGAACTTTTTCCAGAGTGGTCTGTCTGCACAGACTTTCTTACTTTGACTACTGACTAGTAGTCAGTAGTCAATCAGAACTTCAGAAGAGAGTTATTTTTCCACCCTTTACAGCAGTCTGCAGAAAAATAGTGTTTGTACCAGTCTGCAAAAGATTCAATCATGCATGAAGTTGTGAAGTTTATCTGGCGACTATTCAGGCCTTTAAATTGGCCTCCTGAATTATCCGGCGACAAATCTAATTAATTCCTATGTTTATATATAATTATAGGAGATTTTTGGCCATTTTGGAGAGAAATTTGAAAATATGTGGTGACAAATTGCCTCAGAAATTAAATATCTGGAGACAGAGATTGTGCATCCTTTGCAGACTGGTGTTTGTAGAGATCTCTTATTCTGTTAATAGCAGAATGGAATTTTATGGAATGTTTAAATTGTTGACAAATTTAAACATTCTATAGCAATCCCAGTCATAAGCAATCTCTAAAGAGTGGAATACCAAGCTAGTTTGAATAATGAATAAAAATTGATTTATAAATTTACGTATTGTTTGATGTGACCGCATCTAATGTAACGTATTAGCTGCGCCAAATTGTATATGGAGAACTCATTGCCAATTAGGAACCGTGGAAAAAACGAAAAATTAAAATATTAAGGGACCGGGAATATTTGAAGAATGGAAAATTCACATTTGATGAGCCGCTAAGTTTTGAAACTCCATATAAAATTATAAATGTCTTTTAGAAGACAATGAGTTTCGAAAAAAATTCACTTAGAATGCAATCTGGGTGACACACAGACTTTGAACAGAGTACAGACTACAGACCAAGTGACAACTGTGCACTGACAAGTGTGTCAGCACTCAAGTCAGTCTCCTAAGATAAAAGATTGTATTTTGAGGACAATTTGTGTCCACAGTCCATGGACGGTGGATCATAGATTTTCAACATAGGAATTAAATAAGTAGGTAGGAGACCCTAGAACTAAGGAAATAGTCTGATATTACTTCATATTATATTAGTCTCTACTCTCTAAGGACTAAGATCATGGAAAGTTGGCTACATCACAATGCATGTAGTAGCTACATAATGTATGTGATTTGCAAACTGGCATTTTTATGTAACCAAAGAATGTAGTGAAATGTTAAAAACCACAAATGAAATAAGTAACCGTCAGTTTTCTTCATGGGTATTTTTCCAATTTGGCAATTTTCTGCCTGGCAGTTTTCCTGACATCTCTATATTAATGAAATAAATTGAATAATTAAATTGATGAGATTGTGAGTGAATGCTAAATTTGATTTAGTTTTGAAATAAACAAATTTAGGTAAATCTTTGAAAACAACTCTATTGGACTTAGAGACATTAACTAACTATATATAATTGGATATACTTCCCTCCATTTAGCTCTATCTTTCACTAATAAATAGTTCAAAAAAATCCTTTTCTTTTCAGATGAATTTCAATTCAGTGAATCTTTTCTTTTGATGAATCATTTAGTTTTTGCCTCAGTAGAGAATGGCTTCTTCAGCAGCTAGTCAGTCTGATTCTGGAGAGAATGACAATTATTTCTTTGGAAAAATAACTGGAGAGCATGCCAAGGAAATCATTTTCAAAGGTAGCCAATGACATTATTTTAGCAGATATCAGAAGTTCAAAAAGCTGTTCTTGTGTAGTGTTTAATTTTTTTAATTCAGTTTGAATGCTTAAATCAAATATATTTTTTTTTAAGATGTAATTTACTTCTGTGAGCCACAGAAAAATGTGTGATTAGTTCATCTATTTTTGACTAAAATATTTGTAATCTAAGATAGGGAATCACTGACTATATTTTTCCTTGAAAATTTATTACGTTTTCTCCCTTTGACAGACACAGGAGGGGCTGAAGGCTCTTGGCTCATCAGAGAGAGCATTTCATCCCCTGGCAACTATGTCCTCTCCGTCATTATGGACGGTGAAGTCCTACACATTCTAATTCACTCCCACACTCAGGAAGATGCTGTCTACAGTCTAAGTAAGGGCAATGGGTATGAATGCAAGCCATATAGCTACTGAAAAGTTGTCTATTAAAAGATCTAATTTCTAAAAATATCCAGTAAGTATTCATAATAATAGTTCAGAATTGTTATTATTTTAGTTTTCATTGATAGTTTAACTAACTTCACTAGCTATACCAATTATCAAATAGACTTCTTTTGAATAATTTGAGCAATAATTTTATTAATGTTAAAAAGACCATAAATCTATTCGTAGATTTTAAAACTTTTATATCTTAATAAACTTCTATAGCTATCAAATCACTAGTAGCAACTTAGCTATATATTTCTACCTAACTGTTTGTACCAAATTAAAACAATGAAGTTAGCTACTATCTTTTTCATCAGTTTCTTTGGTATTTTATCATGTGTACTATAATTGAAACCCTTTTTTCAGCTATATCTGACTCTGCCCCAGTTTTCCACGGCCTTGACACTCTCATCCACTTCTATCACGACAACCCACTGAAACCCCAACCCCAACCTCAAGATTCTGATCTGTACTCCACTCCCCAGGAAGCAAGCACACCCAACAGGTATGAGGGTGTCAGTGATGTAGTAGCTAGTTAGTAGTGGTTAACCCCCCTTTATTTTAACCAGTTGTTAGGTTATTTTATTTTGGTTTATAGCTAATATATTTTCAAATTTTCTTACTCATTTTCTAAACCTAATTTTTTTAAATTATTTATAGTTCCTTCTTCAAAATGAATGCTGCTAATTAGTTTATTTTCTATGCGTTTTCATGTATCTTCAAAGACATATCAAGCAAACTACAATCATTCAGTAAATTAATTAATTTGTCATTAGTTAATTATGGATGGAGTTGATAGTGCTCATAAATTTTCTTGGATTAAGTAGATACTGCATGTAATCGTTATTAACTTGATGAACACGTTCATAATTTACTAACGAATCATCATTTTTGTATTGTATCACCACATATATCTTTCTACTATTTGACTGAAGGCATTCCTGACTGTTTTCGTACAGATAATGTATTTTTGGAGATAGAGACACGCTTCAGAATTAATATGGAGGTGGCTTTTGAAATTTCAATTCTTATTACAAATTTGTTTAATTCATCTTATGATAATTGAATGCAAATATTTTTTAGTAACAAAAAGTGAATAGCTATAACAAAAGAATAATATAGAAATAATAAACAATAGCTAATAAAAGTAGATAGTTCATTAGCTACCTATTTGTTATTATCTATTTAACCCATTCTTTTCAGTCTATAATTTTTCTTTATTTAACCTATTATTTCAGTTTTTTATTATTTTTGTAGCTAACACTTACATTTGTTTTGTTTGATTTTGTTGTTGCTGTCAGAGATTTGTTACGTGAGTTCTCCACCCTAGCCTACACTCTGCAGCAGCCTTGCTTTGGTGACCCCCTGCCCCCTCACACCAAACTGCACGGCTCTAGCAACCTGCTGCATAGGGCAGTGCAACAAGGTGCATATCTACAACATAAAATACGGAAAATCACGAATTGTCGGTCAGTTTCACATCTTCGGTCATATAAGAAAAAACGATATAATAATTATTTTATTTTAGTTGGTATCCATGATACCTGCACGTATCATGGATACCAACTAAATCCATGATACCTGCAGGTATCATGGATACCAATTAAAATAAAATAACAATTATTATATCGTTTTTTCTTATATGACCGAAGATGAGAACCTGACTGATAATTCGTAATTTACCCTACTCACATTTTATGCTGTAGAACTCCTCTGTGAGATCCTGTATAGTGAATGCTATATCCTGAGTCAGTAAGTATCCTGTACAGTGAACAAATTTTCTTTCTTTCTTGCAGGTGTACCATGTATACCAATAAAAAAAGTACTAAAACCTTATGACTTATTGCAGACTAAAAGAAATTTGTTCACTATACAGGCAACTTATTTACTCAGGACATAGCATTCACTATACACGATTTCATTATAGAAGAGTTCTACTGAAATAGAAAATGAATGGCTAAAAAAATTGAAAACTATTTTTTTTATATAATTATCTGAAAAAAATGATGATTATGAACAACAATTTTTAATATAATAAGTACTTGATACCATGAATTGCATTACCAAGAAGATCTCTCTGTGAGTAAAAAATAGAAATAGCCTATGCAATTATTGAAATTATTAATGTAATAGTCAGCTCATGTAACCAGAGCTAGAATCAAACAGTGGTTACTTTCTATTATTTATCTTTTACATATCAATACAAAATATCTGTAACAAAGTAGTTAGTTACACTTTAGAGCTATTAATATTTTGATTAAAAGTTGCTACCATTTTAATTTTCAACCTATATTTCATATCTTTTTCACTAAAAACAAGAGCAGTAGTTAGTTAATATAAGACATCACTAGGGTTGTGACAATATGTTTTTAAAATCATAGATCTCGAAAATCTTATAGACGGAGAGAATTAAAGAATATTGAATAGTTCTAAACCAGTGGTATATAGTAATATCACCATTTCAGGTCCGTTTCGTCTATAATATTTCCGGGATCTATGATTTTTAGTGCATATTGTCACAACCCTAGTCATCAGCCATCAGATTCCTTGACCCTTATGATAGTTGTGTTGCATCTTATTTACATATGAAGTAATAACACTGGACTAGTTACTATCTAAGTTCTTAGACGAGTTGTGACAATATGCTTTTAAAATAATAGATCCCTAAAATATTTAGACAGAGAGAATTAAAGAGTATTGAATGGTTCTACAGCAGCGGTATATAGCATTCGATACCATTTCATTTAATTTATGATATTCTTAAGATATTAGTAAAGGAGCCACTTTCCTTTCCAATTTTTTACTCAGTTTCTTATATTTGATGTCTTTTGGCTCTGATGCAAGCATTAATTTAAACACCTGATAAATGTATTTTCACTGAGTTAATTCTATATTGCTATTTTATCACCTAACTTTTACAGCTATGAATTAGCTAATACCTAAATTTGGTAGTGTTTAATTAATTAGCTACTAATGTTCTTTAGAATGTTGTTATCACTCCACATTGATAATGGCTAACTCGTTCATTTAGTTAACTATTATTTTATTTAGTTTGTTGCATTAGTTACCCTCGGATAATTTTAATATTTAAAATATTTTTTAGCATATCTCATTTTGGCATATTTAATTGGTTTTCATTGAGTACCTAATGAAAAAACAAGACATAACACCCCGGGTGATACTCCCCGGGGAGAGCTGCGACTATGGCAAATTCGTTAGGGGCACAGAAAGTGTAGCAAAAAAAAAACAGACTACCACTTAGTTTGTTTCAATCATATCGGATCACTATTGAAGGAGTAGTGATGATTCTCCCAAAATCACCAACAACAACAATCAGGAGATTTTCTTGGGCTGAGCTCAGAGCTCCTAGCGGGTCGTCTCATTAAATAACATCCATTTGCACAAACATTTATAAAACAAAACAAACATTTATTTTTCAATACGGTTGTTCATTTACATGCATAATACAAACAATCAAATATTTGGCGACAAACTTAAAACAGTAAATTATCAAATCCGAGATATCAAAACATTTTCGCACCCAATCCGGAGATTTTGCAAAATCCTGATAACTGCATCCAACCCTTAGAATTGCATCCAATCTGAAGAAAATTTCACACAAACACAATCCTTACACTTGTTCCTAATCCAGGAAGAAGAATGAACATGTCCATACAAAATTAATATTTTAGACAATTAAAACTTTAATTTTCAAAATTTTATTCCTAAGAAAAAATTAAGAAAGTAAATACACCAGGCTACCAATTGAAGGTTGTTTCAAGCCAATCCCAAATCATTATTGAAAAAGGAGAAACAATTTTAGTGGTACCATCAGGAAAAATTCCAAGTCCATACTAAATTCTATATTTTGACCATTAAAATTGAAATTTTCAAAATTCTCTTCTCTAATAATTGTAGTGAATACACCAAGCTACATATTAAAGCTTGTTTCAACCAAATCGATTCATTATTGAAGAAGAAGAAGCAATTTTAGTGAAAAAATCGGAAAAAATTACAAGTCCATAAGATTATATTTTATCAAATTTTGACATTTAAAAATATTATTTCTAACTTTTATTCTCGGGAAAGTGTTGCGAATAAGTCAGGCTATCTTTTAAAGTTTGTTTCAATCAAATCAGTTGACTATTGAAGGAGTAGTTACGATTCTCCCAAAATCCTCAACAACAACAACAATCAGGGGGTGTTCTTAGGCTGCGCTCCTACCGGATCGCAGCAATAATAATCCTTGAAATTTTTAAATTGAGTAAATATTAAATTATATATGGAATGGATCCAAATTTTTCTTCTAATTAATACTCATATTTTGTTATATAATTCTTAAAATAGAAAATAATTAGCTTCATATCAAATAGGTACTATCAGTGAAGAGTCTCAGTTTGATAAATATAATGTTAGTGTTATTTCACAAATCACTGGTTTATAATTTCATATTATTTTTACAAATTTGTCATCATGTACCCAGACCCATTATAAAATATCTACAAGCATTACAATAGTAAAGTTTCTTTCTGAAAGTATGAAATTAGTAAACTATGAAAAAATCATTTCAGATGCACTTTTTAGTAAATTCCTAGTTCATATCCCTATTTCAGTTAGGGACGTGAACTAGGAAGGGGATAAACATCCTATTTTAGGTCTCTATTTTATAGGTGATTTATACATTAATGAATGATGAAATTTATTGAATATTTCTTTTTGCTATTATAAATTTGTAGTTAAGATTTTAGATTTTCAAATAAAAAAGGTAATTAAATTCAAGAAAAAAGTAATTTAAAAATACCCCCTTCCTAGTTCACATCCCTAAATGAAATAGGAATGTGAACTAGTTATTTACCCACTTTTCATTGACTGTACAGTGTACATAATGTGCTCACCTCTAAAGTCTTCTCATCCTTTTTTCAGAGAATGTGGTTGTAGTTCAGGAGTTGCTCAAGTCAGGTTACCGTAAAGTTGACGCCCGCACACCCGAAGGACTCACCGCCCTCCACCTCGCCTGTCTGGTTAACAATGAGGAGATTGTGTCGGAGCTACTAAAAGCTGGGGCAAGGGTCAAGATACGGGACACCCAGGGCCTCTCACCACTTCATGTGGGTCAAGATGTTTGAAAATGTTCAGATTTTGGTTACTAACAATGCTTTTAATTTGATTCAAAACTTTATTTGGAGTTTGATGAAACAGTTATCAATTATTCATATAGGTAGCTAGTTAATTAATATGTCTATATAGCCACTAATATAATGTCATTGTTTGTTATATTTTCAATGCATTTAATCAGATTAATTTCATTTGAAGATACTAGAGTTATAACAGAGGCTTAGAAATGCTATCATCTATTTTATTGCTGCTAGCTACTTTATATTAGATTAGTCAACTAATTTCTGGCACTGAAACTATTCTAATAATTTGAAATGATTTCTTAAGTGTAACTAGTGTGTTTGTATTGCCTATTTATTCAAAGAAGCTCTTCCCTTGACAGTACGCATGCAGACAGAACAAAGCCAACATTGCACGTCTGCTCATCAGTCAAGATCAGTCTGCTATACAGTGGAGAGCTAGAGCCAATGGTGAGGATGTAGTTTGAAATATTCTTCTAGTTTGAAAATGCTAGATCTAGTTTGAAATGTTAGATCAAGTTTGAAATGTTAGATCTAGTTTGAAAATTTTACATATAGCTACTTTAGAAATGTTTAATCCAATTTTTGTTTCAGCGGAGGTTGCTCTACACGAGGCCACAGCTTCCCGCAGTCTGGAGTGTGTGGAGGTGCTACTGGCCAGTGGAGCTCCTGTGAAGCCAAGGAATAATGACAACCAAACACCAGCAGACTTAGCTACTGCCCACAGTGCCATGGATATATACCACCTACTGGGTAAGCAGTTATACCACCTACTGGGTAAGCAGTTATACCACCTACTGGGTAAGCAGTTATACCACCTACTGGGTAAGCAGTTATACCACCTACTGGGTAAGCAGTTATACCACCTACTGGGTAAGCAGTTATACCACCTACTGGGTAAGCAGTTATACCACCTACTGGGTAAGCAGTTATACCACCTACTGGGAAAGCAGTTATACCACCTACTGGGAAAGCAGTTATACCACCTACTGGGTAAGCAGTTATACCACCTACTGGGTAAGCAGTTATACCACCTACTGGGTAAGCAGTTATACCACCTACTGGGAAAGCAGTTATACCACCTACTGGGTAAGCAGTTATACCACCTACTGGGTAAGCAGTTATACCACCTACTGGGTAAGCAGTTATACCACCTACTGGGTAAGCAGTTATACCACCTGCTGGGTAAGCAGTTATACCACCTACTGGGTAAGCAGTTATACCACCTACTGGGTAAGCAGTTATACCACCTACTGGGTAAGCAGTTATACCACCTACTGGGTAAGCAGTTATACCACCTACTGGGTAAGCAGTTATACCACCTACTGGGTAAGCAGTTATACCACCTACTGGGTAAGCAGTTATACCACCTACTGGGTAAGCAGTTATACCACCTACTGGGTAAGCAGTTATACCACCTACTGGGTAAGCAGTTATACCACCTACTGGGTAAGCAGTTATACCACCTACTGGGTAAGCAGTTATACCACCTACTGGGAAAGCAGTTATACCACCTACTGGGTAAGCAGTTATACCACCTACTGGGAAAGCAGTTATACCACCTACTGGGTAAGCAGTTATACCACCTACTGGGTAAGCAGTTATACCACCTACTGGGTAAGCAGTTATACCACCTACTGGGTAAGCAGTTATACCACCTACTGGGTAAGCAGTTATACCACCTACTGGGTAAGCAGTTACACCACCTACTGGGTAAGCAGTTATACCACCTACTGGGTAAGCAGTTATACCACCTACTGGGTAAGCAGTTATACCACCTACTGGGTAAGCAGTTATACCACCTACTGGGTAAGCAGTTATACCACCTACTGGGTAAGCAGTTATACCACCTACTGGGTAAGCAGTTATACCACCTACTGGGTAAGCAGTTATACCACCTACTGGGTAAGCAGTTATACCACCTACTGGGTAAGCAGTTATACCACCTACTGGGTAAGCAGTTATACCACCTACTGGGTAAGCAGTTATACCACCTACTGGGTAAGCAGTTATACCACCTACTGGGTAAGCAGTTATACCACCTACTGGGTAAGCAGTTATACCACCTACTGGGTAAGCAGTTATACCACCTACTGGGTAAGCAGTTATACCACCTACTGGGTAAGCAGTTATACCACCTACTGGGTAAGCAGTTATACCACCTACTGGGTAAGCAGTTATACCACCTACTGGGTAAGCAGTTATACCACCTACTGGGTAAGCAGTTATACCACCTACTGGGTAAGCAGTTATACCACCTACTGGGTAAGCAGTTATACCACCTACTGGGTAAGCAGTTATACCACCTACTGGGTAAGCAGTTATACCACCTACTGGGTAAGCAGTTATACCACCTACTGGGTAAGCAGTTATACCACCTACTGGGTAAGCAGTTATACCACCTACTGGGTAAGCAGTATTTGTTCTTAAAATGCAGACAGTAGCTACCTGTTATAATTTCGATCAGTTTTGGTTAGCTATATGAAAATAATGCCTCATTCGTTGTTAAAAAAACTGCCTCCTAGGTGGAAAAGAAAGAAAGGAGAGGAGCACCTTTTCTCCCCGAACTGTTGGAATTTGGATTATGTAGCTATTGTCTTTTTCTTTCATTTCTACCATGTTTATCATTTTTTTAACGCTACTTGCAGTTTTAGAGGATACAGTTATGCTCTTCAACTACAAGGTTTTAGATTTTGTGTTTTGATATGGCCTTTGATTCCAAAGCAGCCGTAAGCCCGTACTAAAATTATAAAATTGAAAAATTATGGAAAATAATGATGATAAAATTAACCAGTTATATATCCAATTATGTGCTTAATTGTATTTAAACTTTTAATTAGATATATCATATAGTGAGTAGCACATGCAATGTTGTAAATATAACTAAGACTAATTTATATAACAACTTTTTTACCCTTTATATATACCTAAATGTGTTACTTTTATCTTTCTTCGGTATAATCGTCACCCTGATATTTCACGCATAAAGTATTACCTTCGTCACTTACCATACTGAAGTGACTCTCTTGTTTATCCCACAGTGAGGCACACCCCCGCCCCACCCAAGCTGCCCCTGTCTAGTTACCACCACGGGCCCCTGAATAGGTCCCTGTGTCACCAGTTGTTGTCCCGGGCAGAGGCTAGTCAGAGTGCAGAGGGAGGAGCTGTGTTCCTAGTGAGGAACTCCGACCGCACATCTCGCTGTGTACTCTCCCTGAGACACAAGGGACACACACAGCACTTCGAGGTGGTCAAAGGGGTGAGTCAAACTGACTAGCTATGGAGCATTCAAGAGGTTTTAACAGGGTAATTTGCCATCTAAAACCTTTAACTGTTCTATTATATTGCAGTTAAACTCCCAAAAAGTGCATTTTAAGAATATGTTCTAATGGAGTAGCAACTGTGACACCTCTACACAATGTAAACTCTTTCGTTAAAATAATAAAATATAATAGCTAGCTATCTAAAAACTCATAAGATGTTAACTTAACACTGAAATGAGGTTTAGGAACTTTATTCAAGCATTGTTTATTATACTTTCCTTTATTTAATAGGGCTGTATTTTTCTGTGCAAGACAACAATAGTGATTTTTGTACTCTATCTCTCAGAGAGACGATAACTACCACATTGATGATGGTCCTCTGTTCCCCTCCATTGAGCAACTAGTAGACCACCACACCAGACACCAGGATGGTCTGCCTGCCCTTCTCTCACACCCTGTCTCACCATCTGAGAGTACTGGCAGACTCATCCGCCCTCTGGTGAGTGCTGCTAAAGGGCCGTACACACGTGGGGTTTTTAAGTCTTTCCACCAGAATTTTTCTAAGCTCCTCCTACTTTTTCCACGAGAATATAAGAAAAAACGATATAATTTTTATTTATTTTAGTTGGTATCCACCTGCAGATATCATGGATACCAACTAAAATATATAACAATTATATCGTTTTTTCTTTAATTCTTGTGGAAAAAGTAGGAGGAGCTTAGCAAAAAGTCTGGTGGAAAGATTATAAAAACCCTATGTGTGTACTGCCCTTTAGAGTTAAATAACTAATAGCGACTAGTTGACTAATCCAGTAGCTACTAGTTAATTCTATGTTTCTAATAGCTACTTACTATTCCTCTTCTCCTAGTCAACAGCGCAGGACAGTTGCACATCTTCTGACAGCAGGCAGGTGTCATGCTGGCAACTGACAGCTTCAGAGCACGCTGACACTCGGCCCCTCCTGTCAATAGAATCCAGCAGGGAAGATATTCACGCGGCCGCTGGTGAGAAGATTTCTAGAACTTGTTCATTGAAATTTTATCATAGCTATATTTTTACTTTCTCAAATACAGGACTGCCCCGCTCTTATTACAAAATCGCGACTCACACTTACAACAAACGGGTAATAAGTGCGAGTCATGTCCCGAAGTTAGATTTTTATAATTATTATCCCTACAATATTCTGTTTTCTACGAACAAGGGTTCAAAGAAATTATTATATAACTGACTATAGTAATATTTTAATTTGGAGTGACGTGGCGTATATATTTTAGGACAGTATATTGTACAATGTACTTACGTTTAGTATTTCATAATAGTTTTAAATTATTTTGTGCAACTGCAGTAATATTTCTTAATATTGCAAAATTATAGATTATGCTGTTATATAGAGTTGGTTATTGAATAGGTAAGAAATTTTATGAGAGTTTGATTTTTCAATTCAATTGTTACGTATGTGGCTGTATCTAAAATGAAACATAGCATTCTGTACAATTTTGAAAACAAATAAATACCCATTTTTAAATAATAAATTTTATCGTAAAATTCAGCTTATAGAATTCAATTTAGAAATCTTTATATACGGCACACCATGTTTCACACTGTGATCTCTTTCGTTAATGTATTAACTATTAATATTTAATTATGTTCATGTTAACTTTAGTGATTACTTCAAATTTTAGATGTTTCCACACGATTCCTAATCCATACTATGAAACATTGCTGTATTAGAGTCATGCACACAGAAAAAGAAAAAGTAGTGATGGGTGGTGACAAAAAATTGGGTTGGCTATAATGGATTCAAATTATTTTAGTTAATGCCAAATATATAATTAAATGTATAAACACCATATATATAAAGGTTACAATCAGAAGGAAATGCTAACTTTATGAATAACTATTCAGCTTCTTACGCTCTTTTTGGTCACTGGTTACACTGCCCAATAATATTCATTATTGTATTGAAAGTATTAACCAATTTTTAGAGTTCAGCAATTCCATTATCAAATAAGAAAAATCTATACAGTTCATCTCCTACCGAAAATAATTATTGCGTCGAAATGATCATGTAATAATGGTAGGAACAGCTCTGCAAAAGAGATCTACAATATATATTGAAGAATTGAAGAAGAATATAAATTGAAAAACTTATACTATACTCTGAATTAATAATTTATTTATTTGAATATTCATTTGAATTTCCTTTCTTGTAAACATATTATTTATCAGAATTTTTCTTAATCAATTTCACCTGCATGATCATATACAGGGTGGGGCATAAGTTTGGAAGCAATTTTTCAAACATTAATATAATTCTTAAAAATAAGTTCCTAAGTAGGTGATAAGGTTTGAACTATAGTAGAGACACTACATTATGACGTGGCAGTGTTATTTTTTACAAAAATTTAGTCAATTCAAAAATGTCAGACAAAAGAGAAGCCATTATTGCTCTACACCGTGCCGGGAAGTCAGATTCCGTCATTTCAAAGACTCTCTCAATAGCGAGATCGACTGTTTGGAAGTCTGTGAAGCGTTTTAATGAGAGAGGAGACTTGACTGATCGTCCAAGAAGTGGTAGACCACGCTCACAACGCACCAAACAACTGATAAAATGTGCCCGAGGGAAGATCAGGAGGAACCCGAAAAGGTCAATACGATTGTTAGCCAAAACAGCTAATGTGAGTCCCAGAACAATGAGAAGAGTTGTCAAAGAAGACCTAAAGATGTCCTCTTTCACCCTCCAAAAGAGACAGACTCTGTCAGAAGCTGTAAAGAAAAAGAGATTGGAGAGAAGCAAAGCACTTCTGAGAGAATTGAAGTCTGGCACGGCTGGTGAAATTGTTTGGTCTGACGAAAAAAATTTCACAGTGGAAATGGCTCACAACCGGAGGAATGACAGAATAATTGGTAAAAGTGCAAAAGACATCCCATACAACCAAAAAACTGTCCACAGAACCATAAAACCTGCTTCAGTAATGGTCTGGGCCGCCGTTTCAGAAACTTGGAGATCTCCTTTAATTTTTGTGGAACAAGGCGCCAAAATCAATGCTAAATGTTATATTGAGAATATTTTGACGCCAATGTTGGAGTCAGCTAAGGATCACTTCGGTAATGACACTCTATGGACATTTCAGCAAGACGGCGCGACTTCACATACTGCAAATGTCACTGAAAACTGGCGCCATGACCATCTTCCACGGTTTTGGTCCAAAGAAATGTGGCCGCCCTGCTCCCCAGATGTTAATCCTATGGACTTTTCGGTATGGTCCATTCTTGAATCAAAGGCCTGTGGTAAATTCCATCGCAGTGTGGATGATTTAAAGCGTTCGCTCCAGAGATCTTGGAAGGAAATTTCACAAGAACAGTTGCGTGCCGCAGTAGGAGGAGTTCGGAGGAGATTTGAGGCTGTTATTAAAAACAAGGGGGGACATTTTGAATAAATTTATGATTTTTGAATTCTTAAAACCCTTATGTAATAATACATAACTGTAAATTATTAAATATATTTTTCGTTGGATTATAATATGCACTTTCATTTGCTTCCAAACTTACGCCCCACCCTGTAGTTTGCAATAGTTAGGGCGAAAACAGCTTAATTGAAAACTAAAAAACAAATTACTAAAGTTACTCTTTAAATATTTTATATACCAGGTAATGCAAGTCCGAGACATTACCCACACCTATTTAACTTGTTGTAAGTCTGAGACCTAATAAGAGCGGGGGACGCCTGTATATTGTTATTTTCAGGTTATTACCGTATAGTTATCTTTTTAAAGACAATATCTTTCCAATAAATACAAGCAAAATTCAATATAAAATTCCTTTACGAACTCACAGCTTGCTAAGTTTTTCTGTCTCCCCTTTAGGTACATCTCGCCTCTCCTCTGCTTTCGATGAGTTGTCCCTAAGACCCACCACCCTCAACCTACTCTCTCCTTCGTCAGCACCGTCTGCGTCACCTTCTGCAGCAGATAGTCTCTCACCCAACACAAGCAACAACAACAAAGGTGTGAACAACAACAACTTTAGCTACTATTTAAATTTAATAGTGTTACAATCTTCAACTTACAAAAATAGGATACTTTTAGGTTTTTATCCAAATTATTTATTTTGCCACTGACCGGAAATTTCGTTAATTACAAAATTCTCATTAGCTACTACTAGCTTACATTACAACCAAGAATGGTCCACAAGAAATGGTGATCAGAGTTGTGGGATTGTAATTGTCATATTTTATTGTTAATTCATGAAACCTACTATGGGATTTTAATGGTCTTATTGTTTATACATTAGGCTATTATTACTTCTTTTTTCGCAGCCACCACCCCGACTTTGGATGGTAACAAGACCCACGAGATCTGTGGTCGCATTGACATGAATAGCCTGAAGGTGGGGGAGACGCTTGGAGAGGGGGAGTTCGGATCTGTACTGAGGGGGGTGTGGACCAGTCCTGCTGGGGACCAGGTGACACCCTTAGGGAGCAACTGAGATGTAGTGGTGTGCTATTTAACTTATTATTATATTAGGACAACATTTACAGTCATTTACTCTTTTCTGTTCATTTACCATCATCTCTTCATTTTCCTCTTCCATCCGTGAATGCAGTCACCTATGCTTGTGTCCCTTTTTGTCACATTCTTTGATTAGTGACTGCATACACGAAGTAGCTTTTCTGTATCCATGAGCATTGTCACTAACAGGTGTTAAGTGACTTTGTTCGATTTACCACTTTCCTGTCTGGCTGCTTCTTTGTACTCCTTTGTATTTACTTTCCGAAGCTTTTGAATCCTCCATGAGGCTCCATTCAATTAACTTTCCTTTCTCCAGATGTCTGTGGCGGTGAAGACGCTTCATTCCTCCACAGAAGGTGACACAATAGTAAACTTTTTCCAGGAGGCTAAACTGATGATGGACCTCAACCACCCCTACATCATCAAACTGTTGGGGGTGTGCCATGGACCCCCAATAGCTATGGTAAGTTACGAAGGGCTTTTTCTGCATTGCTGATCACACTCACGTTATCGGTTTATTCCGGCAAAGAAGTTATGTTTTTCAGTTCAGTCTCTGTTTATTCGTTTGCTGGATGATTTTATTCAAAATTTGAGACTATTGTAAAACTATTTTAAAGTAAAAAAGCTATTTTTACTCCAATCACTGTTTATCTCCTATAATACTATTTACCACATTCAGGTTCAAGAGCTTGCCCCCATGGGCTCTCTTTTGGATTATCTACTGGACCATCCTGACCAAATTGACCCCAAGTTCCACCTCAAACTGTGGCCTGCGCAGACGGCTCTAGGTAAGTGAACTGGGGCTTGATTGTCTTTTTCTATTGGGAGAGATTGGAAAACAATTTTCTCCAATAATTTCACCAGAATGTTTTAAAAACCTAAATAGGTGTCAAAATGAAAAATGAAGCAGTTAAGATAAAGGAAATTTTTCAGTGAAATAACTACAGGGTTTTCATTATCTAGTTACTTGAATTATTTGAAAGTTACAGAACAGCTTTGAAATACTTGAAAATTACTTTTTTGCGAATATTACAGATAGCTACAACTAATATTACACTAAAGATGAAGTCTTACAATGAAGAACATTCAAAGAATATCCCTTTTCAGTCCAATTCCAATGCTTGCCAAATATTGCTAATTAGTGTGTGTAATATTAATCAGTTATTAGTGTGTTAATTTGTTTATAGGAATGCAGTACCTCGAGAAGAAGAAGTTCGTTCACAGAGACTTGGCGTGTCGCAACCTACTTCTCTCTTCAACAACTCTAGTCAAAATCACTGATTTCGGTCTATCCCGCGCAACGGGCCAGGATACGGACTACTATCGGGCCAGCAAAGGGGGCAAATGGCCCTTAAAATGGTAACGAACATTCTTAACTTTTATTTTGGTACATAAATAAAAAGTGAATGACAACATAGTACTCGGAAAGTGGGTGTTCTCACAGGTCAATAGGTCAGTCTAATTTTTGCTGCGACCCGCTAGGAGCGCAGCCTAAGAACACCCCCTGATTGTTGTTGGGGATTTTGCGAGACTATTCACTACTCCTTCAATAGTCAACCGATTTGATTGAAACAAACTTCAAATGATAGCCTGACTTATTTGCTACACTTTCTAGAGAGAAAAAAATAAAAATAATAATTTTAAATGTCAAAATTTTATAAAATATAATCGTATGGACCTGTAATTTTTTCCGATTTTGTCACTAAAATTGCTTATTCTTTTTCAATAATGAATCGATTTGGTTGAAACAAGCTTTAATATGTAGTCTGGCGTATTTACTACAATTTCTATAGAATAGAATTTCAAAAAATTAAATTTTATCGGTCAAAAATTAGAATTTTGTAAGGACTTGGAATCTTTTCTGATGGTACCACTAAAATTGCTTCTCCTTCAATAATTATTCGTTTTACTTGAAACAAGATTTAATTGGTAGCCTGATGTATTTGCTACAAATTCTTTAGAGTAAAATATTTAAAATTTAATTATTAATGCTCTAAATATTCAATTTCATATGGACTTGTTCATTCTTGTTCCTGGATTAGGTAGTGATTTTTCGTGGTTGGGAAGAGATTAAGGATTGATTAGGAAGTGTGCAATTCTCTGGTTTGGGTGCAACTTTCTCTGGTTTAGGTGCAACTTTCTCTGGTTTAGGTACAACTTTCTCTGGTTTGGGTACAACTTTCTCTGGTTTGGGTGCAACTTTCTCTGGTTTGGGTGCAACTTTCTCTGGTTTGGGTGCAACTTTCTCTGGTTTGGGTGCAACTTTCTCTGGTTTGGGTGCAACTTTCTCTGGTTTGGGTGCAACTTTCTCTGGTTTGGGTGCAACTTTCTCTGGTTTGGGTGCAACTTTCTCTGGTTTGGGTGCAACTTTCTCTGGTTTGGGTGCAACTTTCTCTGGTTTGGGTGCAACTTTCTCTGGTTTGGGTGCAACTTTCTCTGGTTTGGGTGCAACTTTCTCTGGTTTGGGTGCAACTTTCTCTGGTTTGGGTGCAACTTTCTCTGCTGTGGGTGCAACTTTCTCTGGTTTGGGTGCAACTTTCTCTGGTTTGGGTGCAACTTTCTCTGGTTTGGGTGCAACTTTCTCTGCTGTGGGTGCAACTTTCTCTGGTTTGGGTGCAACTTTCTCTGGTTTGGGTGCAACTTTCTCTGCTGTGGGTGCAACTTTCTCTGGTTTGGGTGCAACTTTCTCTGGTTTGGGTGCAACTTTCTCTGGTTTGGGTGCAACTTTCTCTGCTGTGGGTGCAACTTTCTCTGCTGTGGGTGCAACTTTCTCTGGTTTGGGTGCAACTTTCTCTGGTTTGGGTGCAACTTTCTCTGGTTTGGGTGCAACTTTCTCTGGTTTGGGTGCAACTTTCTCTGGTTTGGGTGCAACTTTCTCTTGTTTGGGTGCAACTTTCTCTGGTTTGGGTGCAACTTTCTCTGGTTTGGGTGCAACTTTCTCTGGTTTGGTCGCTGTTCTCAGGATGGGTGCAAGAGTGTTATTATAGCTCGGATTTGATAATTTACTATTGTAAGTTTGTCGCCAAACCTGAGTTGCCAAATATTCGATTGTTTGTATTATTTTTTGAAGACATGTAAATGAATAACCTTATTGGAGCATTGATATTTGTTATTTATTGCTGCGACCCGCTAGGAGCGCAGCCTAAAAACACCCTCTGATTGTTATTGTTTGTGGATTTTGTAGAAATTGCTACTACTCTTTCAATATTGAACAGATTTGATTGAAGCAAACTGTAAGTGGTAGTAGCTATGGCTTATTCGCTTTTAATATAAAAATTTGATAAAAAATATTTACATATAGATTTTTAATTTCATTCGATACTGATACTGAAGTTACTTCTCTTTCTATAAATCTATTTGCTCGAAAATAGCTGTAATAGGTAACCCGTGCATTCACTAAGATTTTTAGTAAGCAGAATTTTGCTAGTATAATAATCATATAATAGTCAAAAATTAAAATTCTGTGTGGATTTGTTTTTCACTTGCAGGCACATATTAAAGTTAGTTCTTCATCTTCTAAAATGAACTGATTAGATTGAAACAAATTTCTAATGGTAGCTTTACTAGATTTATATGATCACTTCAGAGGGTAGGAAAGTGAATTACGAAATTCTCATTGACTGCGTGATTTTTCTGTTCCTCTGACAAATTTGCCATAGTCGCAGCTCTCCCCGGGGAGTATCACCCGGGGTGTTATGTCTTGTTTCAAATAGCAGACTGGTTTATGATCTACGTTACTACTCACTATCCGAGTCGTGTAGGTTACGAATTAATAGTCAGTTCTACCACTTCGGTCTCATAAGATAAAACAATAATAAATAGAAATATAATAATCATTTTTATTAGCTATTTAGTTTTTTCATACAAGAACGAAGATGTGGAACTAACTGATAATTCATAACTCTCCCTACTGTGTAATAATATAATATTTGTCATATAAATGTATACATTGTTTCAGGAATGCCCCGGAGAGTATCAACTATGGTAAGTTCACACACAGTAGTGATGTGTGGTCCTATGGAGTGACTCTCTGGGAAATGTACACTTACGGGGACCAACCTTATGGGGACCTGCCTGGTTATAAGGTAAAAAAGCCCCGTCTATAGCAACTCCATTTTGCTTCTACATCTGCACATAAATACTTTATTTCATCTAGGGTAAATTACGAATTATCGGTCAGTTTCTTATCTTCGGTCATATAAGAAAAAACGATATTATAATTTTTATTTAATTTTAATATCTGTTGGTATCCATGATACCAGCAGGTATCATGGATACCAACAAATATTAAAAATTATAATATAGTATTTTCTTATATGACCGAAGATAAGAAACTGACCGATAATTCGTAATTTACCCTAGCAGTTTATGTCAGTCATCTTTGATTTTTACTCCAGAAATAATTCCATCTCAAAAAGATAGTCATGAAATTTTTTCTGAGAATGTTTGATAGTAGCCACTAGACTTCTAACTTCGTAATAAAAATATTGTGTTATAAACAAATCAAGAAGGTAAAACTTCAGGATATTGAAGCGCCATTAAAGACAATGGCCATATATTATTTATTTATTTCTTTTAGTGAACTAGGCTAGTATATTTCATAGTAATTCTAATGATTTTTAACTTTCGTTCTGTCAACTAAATACACTATACTCTTTTTGTTTCAGGTAATTTCTCTATTGGAGAATGGAGAGCGGTTACCCAAGCCAGACCTCTGCAGTGATGCGGTGTACAAGATAATGCTCTCCTGCTGGCACCTGAACTGCACCAGGAGACCTAACTTCAACAGACTGGCACACCACTTCTCAACGGGACAGGAGTATGTCGATGTGAAGCCTTACCTTAAGGTTAAGGATTAGAGGCCTTGAACAAAGTCTCCTGGACTTTAAAGGGCCAGTGAACCTCTAACTAAAATGCAATAGAAACCCTTTCGTAAAAGGGGGGATATTATCGGGGGGCCTGCCGCTCCCCGAATCCCCTGTCATGTCGTTAAACAATCATGAAGTGAGCAGTACAACAAACTTCAAACCGGCTATTTATGTTGAAAGGTTCAAAATTACATATCAAGACAAAGTAAATATTTCGTTAACGAAACGTCTTGTTGACTAAATGTCTGCATATCTTGCTTAGCTACCTAGCCCTGAATGATAATCTACCTGTTTAACTATAGCTGATGAAGCTATTGTGGCTCATAGCTCTTATGTACATGCCTAGAGGTCTAAAATTCAAGTTTGCTACTCAAGTATTTCTTTTTGTTTCAGAACACATTCTAATTTTATAAATTTAATACAATACAGAAACATCTTAAAGTATTTAATAGGTTGACTGGCACCGACATTTTGATACTAGTTGTACAATGAACACTGATAACTTTAATGCCTCTTTGCTAAGTCTCCTTCAACACTTATTATTAAAGCATGCATTGTATCAAACGCTAAAGTGATTGTTAATTCAAAGTAATTATTAACAATGTCAAGTACCTAACTTAACTAGAGGCATTATATATCAATAGAAAGTAACTTGATAGGTATGCCTTTTCTGTATAGAAATAGCATAATAAGTTTATCTGTGTTAGAATTATTGATAATTTGATAGTGACTGCATTTCACTAAAGTTTTCTGTATTTTATTATAGGTAGCTAATTTCCGTGTCTATATTTCGGCTTCAATGTGTTTTTTAAATTTTACTTTAGATTACTCTTGTAATTATTTACATGCTGCATATAAGTATGTAACTTTTTAGATTTGAATGATAATACACTTTTCAAATTCCAATACTTGAATCTCAAATGAACAATCAGTTCATTTTCCAAAATTGGTGAGATTTTAGGAAGTGACTTTTGTTACTCTGTACGTTTAGGTTTATTGTTCTTTTAATGGCATATATTATTTGTTAGTACGAGTCCCCCACCTGAAGGTGATGCATTTTCTGTCAGATATCAAAGTTCTGAAAGTTTTCTTTCAGATATCAAAGTTCTGGAAGTTTTCTTTCAGATATCAAAGTTCTGGAAGTTTTCTTTCAGATATCAAAGTTCTGGAAGTTTTCTTTCAGATATCAAAGTTCTGGAAGTTTTCTTTCAGATATCAAAGTTCTGGAAGTTTTCTTTCAGATATCAAAGTTCTGGAAGTTTTCTTTCAGATATCAAAGTTCTGGAAGTTTTCTTTCAGATATCAAAGTTCTGGAAGTTTTCTTTCAGATATCAAAGTTCTGGAAGTTTTCTTTCAGATATCAAAGTTCTGGAAGTTTTCTTTCAGATATCAAAGTTCTGGAAGTTTTCTTTCAGATATCAAAGTTCTGGAAGTTTTCTTTCAGATATCAAAGTTCTGGAAGTTTTCTTTCAGATATCAAAGTTCTGGAAGTTTTCTTTCAGATATCAAAGTTCTGGAAGTTTTCTTTCAGATATCAAAGTTCTGGAAGTTTTCTTTCGGATATCAAAGTTCTGGAAGTTTTCTTTCAGATATCAAAGTTCTGGAAGTTCTCTTTCAGTATTGCATGCATCACATCATTAGTTAATTAAATAGTTACGCATTTTAATTAGATGTTGCTAGTGATTAATATTCTCATGTGTTTGGTTCTACTGCATTTGATGCATTATTCTAATTGTTATTTGTTGTGAAATGAATTAGTTTTTGACACTTCATTTTGTGTTAGTGTAACATCTATGAGATTTTAATATATATTTATTATGAATATCTCTTCTTCACTCAAAATATATTAAAAACAACTAAAGAACAAAGAGATTACTTATGACTAGGGATGTGACAATATGCAGCATAAAATATGCATTATTTTTTACTCGATATGCAGTATATTATATGCCTATTTCTGCATATAATATGCAAAAAGTCAATGTGCATATATGCAGAACCAAAATGCATATTGGAAATATGCATTTTATATGCCAGAAATTATTCAATATAGTGTGCATATTATATGCCCAAAGTTAATTACGGAATTTAAATTAAAGTTAATCTGTATATAGTTATGTTTTGAATGTAATTGTACTTTGGTGGTTTGAATGGAACTTGCAATAAATCGAAGGTGTAATCTCAAGTTTTAAATTTTACTGTGAAATGTTTAACGTTTGAAAACAAAATATAACAAAGCTGTTTCAAATTTAAACTTTTTTAATAGTAAGTCAATTTCAAATATACACATTCAATTTCAAATATACACATTCAATTTCAAACAATGGAATTGGACTTTACTGTTAAATGGTATTTCAGGTTTCCAACAGTGAATCTCCTATTATCTGCTCATGTATTTTTGTACTGGAAAAACACCCGTTCTACTTCACAAGAAACAAGAGGTGCAAATTCAGTCTTCTAAACTATCCTACATTCACATCACATTCCGTTCATTACTTTAGTCATGACTTCAAAATCATAAACCATCTTGTTAAACCAGCGGTTCCCTTTAAACTTAAAGTATACCCAGCTATACGCAGCGACATTAAGTTATTGAATGGTAAATTTAAACCGTTTCGAGTTTAATTACTCAAACAAAATTATATGCATATAAGTGCTATAAGTTATATATTTTTTTGATAGTACAACTCTCTAAAATAATTGTACGTACTCATTTATTTATCAATAACTACTAGTATTTACAAATACCAAGAGTCATATTATTTATTAATACATTTGTAGTTTCAATATTCCACCTACAAACTTTATAAATTTGAATAATTAGTTTGAAAAAATGTACTTGTGTCCACAGTTAAAATCGTTTTCTATGCAGGGGTCCAGAAGAAAACGGCATAGATTAGACATATACATGTTAAATTTTTTTTTTTTTTTTTTTTTTTTTTTAAAGGCCCCCTTCCCTGCCAGAAGAAGCAAACCTTCTTTAAATAATTAAAAAAAAGCAATTATCTTTATTAAGACAATTAACATTAAAAATGAAAGATAAGCTTCTCTGCTCTACGACCATGGCTCCGACCATCGCCAATGGTAGTGGCCTCCAAACGACTGTGAGGTGCCTATAGCAGGTCACAGGGCAACACCCAAACTGCGGTCATCATACTTCTCCTTGACTGACGTCAGGATACTGAAAGCATTGCCCCTCTGAACTGCCAAACCAACTCTCTGCTCTAACCAAAAGGTCTCTCTCACATCATCAGTGACGTCGGTAATGCGACGGCCGATTTCAGTAAGAAGTGCGTCTGTCGTTTCACCATAGCTACCTGCCGTTTCCACCGCTATGGGTTCGAACCGATATCGAAAAATTGACCAAGAAGTGCATATTTCTCGGTTAGCATATATGCACACGTGCTTATTATATGCTCTTGAAATATATGCAGAGGACTGCATATAAGCAATATGCACAACCTCACATCCCTACTTATGAAACAAAAAAAATGGGCAGCAATAGGCAGCTCAGAATGTCAAAGCATTAACAGTGAGTTTACGAAATAAAAAAAATTCTATGAGGCTGAAGGTTTATTTTGAAAAAAAAATACTTTACTCATGTGCATAAAACCACAAATGAAAAGCGGCCCAGGGAGTGCCGGAGTGATTATGCTACCACGAGACTAAAGACAATCTGTATTTTCCCCGGACATTGCGCACACGGACCAACTTTGTTTCACAGTAAGATATGTCAAGCCAATGGTTTCTGGCATAACTGCGAATGGAAAGCCATACTCATAGTAAACAGAATAGTAGTAGTACTCATAGTAAACAGAATATCTTCTCTGTACTGTGGTACAACAGTGAGAATGGTGCCGATTGCCGTGGACAGAATATGACTACGCATGTTCAGAAATATCTATGTGATTAGTCTGTATTTGTGATACAACTTACCATACACATCTATAAATTTCTTGTTATTCTTTAGAAGCGGACAACAAATTAGAAAGTGTAAAGAAATAGTTTTGAATGTCCTGTTTAATGATTTATAATGAAAAAATTGTCTATATTTGGTCGTGCCTAATTCTCTGTCCACGATTTAAGTCATTGAAAAGAAGCTTTTTTTTCCCTCCCTTATACCTATGTTGTTACAAAGAAATCCATGATGAAAAAATACTAATTTTTAAGCAATAGGTATATGTTTGAAGTTAGTAATATGGACAAACATTGTGCTGGAGGAGATAAGGAATGAGGCAATTGAACTGCAGAGACCGAGAAAGGAGGATGTGGATGAGGATGTTGGGGGGTTCCTGTTTGGAGATGTTGAAGTGAGAGAAAGTAGGAGAGTGCTCTACAGGATGTGGAGACGGAGGGAGAGAGGGGAAGCTGTGGTTGAGGGTGGAGTTGTGGAGTGAAAGGTGAAGTGCTAGTGAAAAGAAAAATAGATTAGTGCAAGTGATAAGAAATTAGTGCTAGTGAAAAGAAATTTAGTGATAAGTGTTTTAATGTTGAGAAATTAATCTATGTGCAGTTAGTTTTAAGTGCTGAAAATTTGAAATAAAAAGTGAATTTTTTTTTTTTTTTTTGTGATGGCAGAGGTGAAAACCTGAAAGGAAAAGTGAATAGGAGGATGGACCCGCTGTAAAGGGAATCTACGAAGGAGCACCAATTGACCTTGACATATGAAAATTATATTTTTGATATTAACTTTCATTTCCACGGAAATAATAATTTAATTAAAGATCCTCTCCAGACTCCGGGAAAAAAATGAGTTTATAACATAATATTATAGAACTAAGGTCTACGATCATTATTCTGCAAACCGCATACAATTTGGTTCAGTATATATTATATAATTTGTTTTTAAAGTTTTTTTAAAACTTTGTGAGCAACAATTGAGCGAATCACTAATCTGATGCTCAAGAAGAAGATTGTACACTCTTTGTTTTGATTACAAATTTGAATTTTATAAACAAACCATGCGTTTTCGGCCTTTATTCAAATTATTTTAGATATTAATTGTTTCCTAAAGTATACAAACGTTTCTATTATAAGTTCATTCATTTTTATACCTACCTTTACACGGATATTAAATGGATTTAATAAACCTAGTACCTAGTTGACAATCAAAACATATAGTGTACATTCTTTTTCTTCAGGCTGAAAATTTCTTAAATTAGTAAGTCGGAAGTAAAATAGGTTTTGTAGAGATTTGATTGTAAAAATCTTTAAAAGCATATAAAATTAAAAATATGCTACCAAATTCGATGCAGTTTGCAGTAAAATGAAGAGAAACATTAGCCTCGTCGAATAAAGCAATAAAAATATTTTCTTGGATTAAACAGAGGGTTCGTTTCATAATATTGATTCACATTAAATAAAAAGCCATATTTGGCCAAATTTTCTTTCCTTTTATTGTCAAATATGAATGTCATTCGTCCAAGTGCATACGGATTATACCTAGATGACATTCGAAACAAAGTTAACAAACGGTGTACTACATTCTTTTTCTTAGGACTGAAATTTAGAAAGTCGTAAGTGAAATCCGCCTATTTACGTAGTTTTGTTTTTAAAATCATAAGACACAATTGAATTTATGCTATCAAATTTCATGTGATTTCCAACAAAGTGAAAAGAAGCACTATAGCCTCGTGGAATAAATAAAAAATATTTGCTTGGATGGGTACCTAATTCTAAAATGTTAAATTATATATAATTTCCTTTTCGATTAAATTTTGTTATTAATTTTAGGTACCTAACCGATTTCTTATCATTTTCTATTCACAGTAACCTTGCTGTACATATTTTCGTTCTGTTCAACCGCAATATTTGAAATTTACAAATGTGAAACAGTGAAAGTCGTAACCACAGAACGTCGTAACCAGAGAACATTGAATAAAAAGAAGCTTAGAAAGTTAGATGTCCAGATCGAACGTTTACACAGTCGTAAAAATTGAACCAATCACGTCCATTGATCGCTGACGTCACTATAAACGCTCTCTCGAAAACAGTTTGAACGTGCATTCTGGCAGACTGGCACTGCACAAAATTCCAGTGACTTTTTGAAAAAGATGAAAAAATCCACCATAAATTTCGATACGTATCTAAAAGCTGAGCGGCGCACACCAGTACAGCGCACCAGATTACGGCGCACCACTGTACATTCTATTAGATAGGTAATTTGAATACAGATTAATGATAAATGGAGTGAATTTGAGGCACTAACTAAAATGCGGAAAAAAACGTGAGCGTGACGTGAGCGTGCACGCTCACGTCACTTAGTATTGACTAAAACACGGAAAATGGAATTTGCGTGCACGCCCACGCAACTAAGTTGACTAAAACATGGAAAAGTGGAATTTCATGGAATTTCTTGGCGTGCACGCTCACGCAACTGTCTAAAACGCGGAAAATGAAATTATTGGCGTGCACGCTCACGCAACTGTCTAAAATGCGGAAAAAAAGAATTGGCGTGCACGCTCACGCAACGGTCAAAAATATTTTTGACTCAAATATTTTTGACTCAAATATTTTTGACTCAAATATTTTTGACTCAAATATTTTTGACTCAAATATTTTTGACTCAAATATTTTTGACTCAAATATTTTTGACTCAAATATTTTTGACTCAAATATTTTTGACTCAAATATTTTTGACTCAAATATTTTTGACTCAAATATTTTTGACTCAAATATTTTTGACTCAAATATTTTTGACTCAAATATTTTTGACTCAAATATTTTTGACTCAAATATTTTTGACTCAAATATTTTTGACTCAAATATTTTTGACTCAAATATTTTTGACTCAAATATTTTTGACTCAAATATTTTGACTCAAATATTTTGACTCAAATATTTTGACTCAAATATTTTGACTCAAATATTTTGACTCATATTTTTTGACTCATATTTTTTGACTCATATTTTTTGACTCATATTTTTTGACTCATATTTTTTGACTCAAATATTTTGACTCAAATATTTTGACTCAAATATTTTGACTCAAATATTTTTGTCTCAAATATTTTTGTCTCAAATATTTTTGTCTCAAATATTTTTGACTCAAATATTTTTGGCTCAAATATTTTTAACTCAAATATTTTGAATCAAATATATTCTTTAAAGATATATATTTTTAATTAATATTATTTTTTTCTTTTACTATTGATAACCCATTATTTTTATGGGAAGTACACTATAGTTAGTGAAATTGAAATATAAATATAAATTAGCGTGACGATATATTAATTTTATAATATAATTTTGAACGGAATTATGTGATGCATGAAAGGAACGTGCGTCACGCAACTTAATTAGCACAATGATGACAGAAAATATAAATTGGCGTGACGATATCAATTGTATAATTTACTATTGTATGGAATTATGTGTTGGCGCGATAGAAACGTGCGGCACGCTGCTTAGTGAAAAGATAACAGAAATTATAAATTAGCGTGACGATATCAATTGTATAGTAAAATATCGGATGGAACTATGTGTTGGCGTGATAGAAACGTGCGGCACGCTGCTTAGTGAAAAGATAACAGAAATTTTAAATTAGCCTGACGATATCAATTGTATAGTAAAATATCGGATGGAACTATGTGTTGGCGTGATAGAAACGTGCGGCACGCTGCTTAGTGAAAAGATAACAGAAATTTTAAATTAGCCTGACGATATCAATTGTATAGTATAATATCGGATGGAATTATGTGTTGGCGTGATGAAAACGTGCAGCCCGCTGCTTAGTGAAAAGATAACCGAAATTATAAATTAGCCTGACAATATCAATTGTATAGTATAATAACGGATGGAACTATGTGTTGGCGTGATAGAAACGTGCGGCACACAGCTTAGTGAAAAGATAACCGAAATTATAAATTAGCATGACGATATCAATTGTATAGTATGATAACGGATGGAACTATATGTTGGCGTGATAGAAACGTGCGGCAAACAGCTTAGTGAAAAGATAACAAAAATTATAAATTAGCGTAACGATATCAATTGTATAGTATAATATCGGATGGAATTATGTGTTGGCGTGATAGAAACGTGCAGCCCGCTGCTTAGTGAAAAGATGACCGAAATTATAAATTAGCCTGACAATATCAATTGTATAGTATAATAACGGATGGAACTATGTGTTGGCGTGATAGAAACGTGCGGCACACAGCTTAGTGAAAAGATAACCGAAATTATAAATTAGCATGACGATATCAATTGTATAGTATGATAACGGATGGAACTATATGTTGGCGTGATAGAAACGTGCGGCACACAGCTTAGTGAAAAGATAACAAAAATTATAAATTAGCATGACGAAATCAATTGTATAGTATGATATCGGATGGAACTATGTGTTGGCGTGATAGAAACGTGCAGCCCGCTGCTTAGTGAAAAGATAACCGAAATTATAAATTAGCCTGACGATATCAATTGTATAGTATAACATCGGATGGAACTATGTGTTGGCGTGATAGAAACGTGCGGCACACTGCTAAGTGAAAAGATAACAAAAATTATAAATTAGCGTGACGATATCAATTGTATAGTATAATATCGGATGGAATTATGTGTTGGCGTGATAGAAACGTGCGGCACACAGCTCAGTGAAAAGATAACAAAAATTATAAATTAGCATGACGATATCAATTGTATAGTATAATATCGGATGGAATTATGTGTTGGCGTGATAGAAACGTGCAGCCTGCTGCTTAGTGAAAAGATAACCGAAATTATAAATTAGCGAGACGATATCAATTGTATAGTTTGATATCGGATGGATTATGTGTTGGCGTGATAGAAACGTGCGGCACGCAAATTTAATTTAATATTTCATAGTAACTTTGATAAATTGCTTATAGTTATATCGGTAATTAATTCAACCAAACTATCTTAAATTTATATAACTAGTCGTAAAAATATATGGTACAGCTAGTCCTAGTTAAGTTTAGAAATTATTATTGTCAGTAGCGTAATTTTGTTCAGCACTAGGACATTTAATTTTAATCAAGCCTCAACAGATTCAATTAAATGTTTTTTTACGAAATTATTATATTAGAGTTTAAAGGTTATAAATATGAATTAAATCACTATTATTCGGCAAAAATAGAGAGAACCTACTTCTTGAATGCAGTCTCTTAGCAATGAATGTGACGAAAAGGGACACAAGCAGCTCACGGATGGAAGAGGTGATAATTAGGGCTGGGACAATATGCTCTAAAAACTATAGATCCCTAAAATGTTATAGACGGAGAGAACTAAAGAG